>KK119156.1:520876-537920 GCA_000611955.2 Stegodyphus mimosarum
TATTATTTATTAGGATCATAATATTCAATTTCTAGAGTTTTTCTAGACTTCAAAGGGTTAAGCAGACTTTACAGCATGAAACATTATCATTCCTGAATTGTAAAATTTTATTCAAACATTATCATTCCTGGACTATAATATTTAATTCGAAGTCAGCAGATCTTATGGTAAAGAAACCTGTTATGTGTGTATTTACTTTTAAGCACGAAAAAGTTTAAATCTATGCAGAAATGTGTAAATAGAAATTAAAAATGTAAAAATAAAATTTACATTTGCCAGACATAGTTCAATGAATCCTGTGACTAAAAGTACGATGCCTATAAGGGAATATGGTATGCTTTGTATAATGTTTCAAAGGGTTAGCACAGCCTGGATTATACATTAGAAGAAAAAGTTATGTGTACCTCTGGTTTAGATGTGGAAGCCTAAAAAAATAGGAAACGCAATATTCCAACTAAATAATGTAGAATAAACATGATTGGTTTTTATGTCGTCTTTGTATCACAGAAACCATTATCCATGATTGCCAGTGGAATTAAATGATCTTACATCGATATTCATGAAAATTCCAATTTATATTTCAAAGAAAGATATATATGTAAGTTATATCTAGATAGACAAGGAAATATATGTAAGTTTAATTTTGAAGAAAAGAAAACATTATGAGTTAAGTATTTAAAAAAAAAATAACATAAAGTAAAAAGGTGACCAAAACATAAAAGAAATTTGGAAAAAAAAAAGTTAAAAAGAAAAATTAAAATTTTTATTTTAAAAAATAAAAAAAAGAGACTAAAAATAAAAATTTGCATTTAAAAAAATAAACGAATCAAAAATAAGTTCAAACTTCTGAAATTAAGTATTACTTTTGTAAAAGGAAAAAAATAAAAGTTCACTTTTGCAGGAGGAGGAGAAAAAAAAAATTGTGAAATTAAAAGATTTGTGTTTGTGAAAACAAAAGTTTGGGAAAATAAATGTTACTTTTGTAAAATAAAAATATAAAGTGAAAAGAAGAATAGAAATGTGGAAATAAAATTTAGCAAACAAATAATAAACAAAAAAGGTGAAATATCCCACTCGCAAATTAAACAAGGAACGTGTAAAAACAGATTTAAACAAGATATTTAGAAAGAACAATAAAAGCTACATCCCAGTAACCCCCTCCAGGCACTATAAAATGAATACAAAACATAAGCTTAATACTAACATCATATTTATTTTCTATTGAAAGTGATAAGCTATTTTTGTCTCAAAGCCCCGGCAGTCTTACATTAAGAAGCACGGCTAACGACGTGGAGGTTGCAAACAAAATCTAGCTTTTTAAGACTTGCACAGCGGCATGATTTCCAGCTGTCATGTAATCCAAGTTGGCGGCAGCATATCAAAGGAAAGAGTTCAATGGTCTCCCATCACATCAAATGTTATTCTATTACATAGCAACTTCTGGGATGGCATCTTTTGGCTACATAGTTATGGTTCTTACTATTAGTATAATATACTTTATTTTTAGTCAGCACCTACAGGTTTTAAAATGTCAAATGACAAAATCAGTTTTTGATCAATTTATACATTAATAGCGTTAGTCGCCCAAATGGTATAGTGGTTAGGGAAGGTAAACCGCTGAGTTTTCTTTCCACCCAGGTATCTTAGATATATCCATGCAGAATTGGTTACCAACAGAGTGGGAGTTAACCACTAGCTGCCAACCTGCAACCCTGGGCCGGCCCGGCAGAGCAGATGGCATTTATTACATGCAAAAAAAGAAATATACATGTGCATACAAGACACTTGAAGGTATAATCAAAATATATATACATATAAAAACCGACACAGATATATACAAAAATATATACATATATATTCCAAGCAAATAAAAGTATACATACTCTCATGCATATTCATATATATATCTATACATATACTTTATCATGATAGTTTAAGTTTACATGAAGAATATTATCCTTAGTAAAGGTTAGGTACTACCAAAAAAAATATTAACATGTAGAGATACAGTACAGTATTCCGATACAGTACAAAATTTGTGTATGAAAACCTGACTCTGTATAAATAGAAAATTACATATTGAATTGACATGTTATGTACTCTGTTGCTGACATACTGAACTAGTGTATACAGTTCTAACATACATAGTGCTATGCTTAGTGGTTAGGGGAGCCTACTACAGTACCGAAGGGCCTGGGTTCGAATCCTGGAGAAGACATGGATGTTTGTAAATGTATAGTGTCGGTGGGGCATGGCAGCACTCTAAATATGCAGCGAGCCGAAAGTGCTCTTGTGTGGATTGGTGGGAGAGGAGAGGGGTGGGAGATGCTCTGATCCCCCCCCGTGATGCTCTCCCTCAAAACTCGGGGTGGAAAATAGAAGTCCAACCTCTCTTCAGAGCAGGCTCTGCCAACCACTGTTCCATGTGTTAATGAACATGAAACAACAACATATTAATAGCGTTAGGATTCTTAAAGAAGTTCTGAATATTTGTATATATTTAAATAAAAATGTAATGTTGCAGCAGAATGCAAAGACATAGTATCAACTTCCTAACATATTTTAACAGTTAACATTAAACACTTACCTTTGATTTTCCTTCCAAAGCACCAGTGCCAGCATACATTTTGCTAACCTGATCTCCATTTTGGATCCACATCTGTTTAAATACTTCATTAAACCTTGAAATGATCTGTGTCTGGTCAGTTATTTCTAATGCAGATATCTGCTGCTTTAAAACCTTAAAAAATAATATTTGCCTAAATATTGCTATTTATTGAAAAGGATATTTATTTTATATCTAATTTACAGAGCTCTAAATATACTGAAATTAATTTAAAGCACAGAGTTTTTTAATTTAAAATATCCTTATTCAGAGTGAGGAAACCACTGAGCTAAATGTTAAAACTGGTTCATATTTCAGGGAAAAGGAAATAAATTTCTGCAATAAACATATTTTATTCAGTACAGTAAAAAAATACTAAAAAGTACTAAAAAATTATTAATCAACCAAATTAATTATAAACGCACAAGCTTTATTAAGCAATCAAATTAATTATAATTGCACATGCTTTCCAACTTCTGCATATAATATAAGTCTTGAAAACTATTAGTCCAGAGTATTTGCTAAGATGACAAACCATTATTTTCAGTCTAGTGTTACATAGGAAAAAATTTCATTCAGTCGGATAAGCTTCCAGGCATTCAGAATTTTGAAATGGCTGATTTTATAGAAGTATAATTTATTAAAATACTCTGAGAAAGTTCTGAGAAGAACAAATAATTTTTGGGAGTAGTTGTAGGGATAGTGTAGTAAACCTCCTTCATGATGTACTTTTGGGTAACGTAAAATCTACAAAAACATTTTGCTATTTCTCTGTATGTGCCAATCATAAGTAGGAATTTATAAATAAGCATGGAATGATGAATGATTGTTCTGCAAGGGAATGCTTGTGGTTTATCAGAGAAAAGAGTACTGCTTTCAGTTGCCTAACTAAATCCATAAAAATTCACTGAGAGAAAGAAAATGATTCTATTGACAAAAGACTATTTATCTATGGTTCAAGCCAAAAAAAGTGTGCTATAGATAACTCGTGAGAGGATCAGAACAGCTGCTTAATATGCTGGCCTTGCATTTGATCACAGCCTGATACACTAAGATATTCTGTATCGCAGAATGATTTGTGTTTATCTTTTGCAAAATGCTGATTCTGTTTTTCAAGGATGGCATGTTAACAGGTCCTTGACAATCATGTTTTTCAAGGTAACCCCAAATCATATGGATGGACCTCTGGCAAATATAATTGATAAAGCTCATCAGATGAACCTTTTTTCTATAAAATGCTACAGCATTAATTGCTAAATCCCAGTTTGAAATACAATTGCCTAGCTAGGCTAATCTTGCTGTGTCATGGAGTAACATTATTCTGAAATATTATCTTATGGTTTTATGCATTTATTGTGCAAACTGTAAATAGTGCCAGAGAATTTTTCAACACCCGGCAGAAACATCAATTCCCACCACAACTTTTGAAGACTAAAAATAGCACAGGATCCCATTAAATGATGGTAAATCTTTGTAGCTTAATTTTAGCAAATTCCGGCATTCACCGTTCGGAAAGATAAAAATGTGCTTCATCATTTTAAAGAATGTTGAAAGGCAAACCTCAATGCGTGCCAAAAACATCAATGTAAATTTTTTTTTCTGTATTTTTCAATTAGGGCTGTTACAATTAGGGCTGTTACTTGTTTTTGAAGTTCTTTCTTTATAATTGAGAAATTCCCCAAACATACAGAGAAGGATCTTTTTACAGTCACATTTTTTCCCCAATCATTAACTGCTTCCACTGAACTTTTACAATTTTGATCAATTATGCTTACAAGTAAGAGATATTACACACATCCTTCACAATTAAATTGCATGGCATTGCACCTAAATTTCAATGATATTCAGTGTCTTTAAACTAATGTAAAATCGGAATACATTTCCTCTCCACTGATATGCATTGTAGGTAAATTCAGTCAAAATTTCTTTGACATTATTTGAAATACACTCCTATTGAAAAAATAAGCAACAATAACAACAAGAGGTAGGTGTCACATTACTAGATCATATAGCAAACAATAAAGCGAAGACATACAAAAACACGTGTATTATGACCCTCACATCCTGAAGGACCATATGAGTCAGAAGAATGTGCAATGGAAATATCACGCTAATAACCGTATGATACCCTCTAGCTGAAATGCATGTTTTACAATGGCAAGCCAAGATGGCAATAGTATCATTGATTGCTTACTGCGGCAGAAGCACTCATTCCTGTAGTAATGTATTTCGGAGCTCGTGGAGGGTACTAGCGGCACGCTGCGACCTGCTATCCGTCGTCCCAACGTGTCCCACACATGCTCTATGGCAATTCGCTTTAAACTACGACCTTCTATCCGTCGTCCCAACATGTCCCACACATGTTCTATGGGATTCAGGTCCAGTGATCTAGCAGGCTACAGCAGAAGTGGAATGGTTTAATTTTCCAAATAACACCGCACCACTCGAACTCTATGCGGGCAGACGTTATCCTCCATAATATCGCACTGGTGCCCATTGCAGTGATAAAAAGGCACACCAGAGGGTGTAGAATTTTGTCGCAATACCGGACGGCTACGACGGAACCACCAGGAATCACATAGAGGTTGGTGCGGCCATTCGTTGCTATCCCAGCTCTTGTAAGCCTTCTCTGTTATGGTCTCTTTTGACCATGTTTGGCACCCGATAGTGTGTTCTGGCTCTCGCCATATCACTGCCCTTAATGAATCGAGACTCATCCATAAAAAGTATGCCGCCCACTGCTCTGGTGGCCATCCATGATAGTCATGGGCTCAACCACAGTCTGACATGTGATGGAGAGAAAGGAACACAAAGCACAGCTTACTGGATGTACAGTTCACCTTCATACAGTCAATGTGACACAGTCTGGAGGGCTATGGGCCTTCCTGCAGCAGCAGAGAGATGCGATGGCAGCTGTCATGCTATTAGTGAGCTACACATTGACACAGTTTGGCAAGCTATGGGCCGTCTTGCAGTAGCAGAGAGATGTGATGCCAGTTGAGTGGTTAGTGATCTAAAACGACTTGCACATAACAACAACAAGCGATCATCTGCCTTTGTGGTAATCCTCCAGCATCCAAACCCATGTATTCTGCAGAGATAACCTTTAGTAAGGATTCCATCGCCTATTGATAACATTACAATGCATTTTCAGCTCTCTCGCAACAGCAGATTGTCTTACACCAGCTTGCCCAACAGCCCTTCAATGCATTTGATCGTGCAAATGGTGTCTTTAGCTCATGCTTTGCACTTTGTTTATCTCGGATTACATCGAACTATCACTGCTTGCAAACTGACGCATAGGCCTGGCATGCTCCCTTTTGAGGCCTTTGCAGTGTAACTGCAGGTTTGTATTTTATGCTTATTTTGGTTACCTAATTGCATTCGCCGATGCAACATCCACCTCATATATAAACTGTATGTTTTAATTTCCCTTTTTACATTTGTACCTTTTCTTTTAGTGTTTGTTGAGCGCAATTTGTTTAGCATGAGCTTTTAAAAACACTGAATTTAAACTGCATCACAACACTTCTCTTGCTGCAATACTCTTAATGGGATACTTTAATTTGAAATATGCGGTTTAATTTGGTACATGCGGTCTTACCTCGAGTCCAATAAAAGTCTGTACACTGTTTGTCCGGTCCAAACAGTCTAAGCAATTGGTACGAAAAGTTCCTGTTTGACACCTACAATAATTGCAACAAAAAGAAATAAATATGTTAAACTTCAAGAAATTATGAATAGCATTATATGTCAGTAATCGTAAGAATTTTTGCATTAAATCTTATGAAAAATATTGACATTTACATACTAAAGGGGACCGATCTGTTATACGGCCAAATACCTGAATTTTCTGACCTAGTACTGTGATCTAACTTCAACAGAATTACTGATTTCGGTGTTTTTCTTGTTGACAGGTTATTACTGTTGGCAATGCACAGTCAGAGCACAAGTTTCTGATGCATTTCGAACTTTGTGCAACCTACTTTCTATATCATAAAACAAAATCTAAAATCCTATGTCCAAAGATGATGATGATATTTCTTTCTTCCAGATGTGAGTAGTTGCCTTTGTAACAAAGTGCCCATTATGCATAATGGAAAACTGACTTCAAAACGAACCTCTCAAAAGAAAGGAATATAATGATCCGCTTCATTTAAGCAATGCTAATAGTACAGAACCTGTATATGAATAAATACTAATAATAGTGATGCTAGTGCCATTAAAGAAACATCTAGTGCTACTTTTGTAAATATGACAAGAGTTATTTGGAATTTGGAGTTACTAGGTGCAGAAATGAGAGTGAACCAAAACTGTCTGCAAAACTGAAATAGTTCACACAGACGAAACATAAAAGTGTAAAGAGTAAACCTATCGAATTTTGAAACAATATGTTAAAGGAATGAATAAAAAAATCAAAGTTGTTTCTAATATAAGCTCCACAACTAGAAAGGCCTTAGAAGTTTCCAATATTGAAAGCCTTCATATCATGAAGAGTGTGCTACCTCATTCTATAAGTGAGACGTTAATAGTTCCAGTTACAATGAAATGTTACACACAAAATCAATGAGGTGAGTAATAACAAAAAATCTGAACTATCAGAAAAATAAAAAAACTATTTTATTCACTTCAGATAAATGAGACAACAAATGTTTCAAATGTGCCCAGCTGATAATATCAGATATAAATTTAACAATGAAATTCATGAAGATATGCTATTTGCAATAAATAAATAATAAATAATTGCAATAAATAATTTTGAATAAAAAGACAATGGATTAGATTTACACACAGGTAGTCAAGCATCCAAAATTTCAGCCCCGTTCCCTAAGGGAAGTCCAAGCATTTTGCAATCAATACTATTATACATTCCACAATCTTTAAATAAGAAAAGCAAATGAAATATCTGTTTACATATATCATTTATTTTTCACATTAACCTCGTCATGTACCTCGTGACTTACACGGTGAAATTCCATCATAAGATAAATATATCAACACAGAACTTACACAGAAGATTACTCATAAAGAAGAAAGTAAGACATTTGCTCACTCATGAAGAGAGTAACTAAAATTTCAGTCAAAACACTGTAACTTATAAGTCACAATGATCTATTTTTACTATCATATTAAGCTGTGCCATGTGGGTTAAAATATCTTGGTAATACAAGGCATTGTAAACATTTTACTTATTATCAGTCACACCTTAGGCTATCTTAAAAATACCATTATCCATGATATACTTTGAGTAGACTAACAGTCCTTAAAAATCACTTAAATATATTTAGATATATGTCCGGACCTACAATAAAGAAATAATACTTTTCTTGTCTGAGATCCAAGCCTAAAGGCTTAGAAACACATTTCACAATATGAAATGATGATGAAAAATTTTCCATACTATGGATTTCATCATTTTGTGTTCACAAAGCCATTGCAAAATACTACATGGTATGAGTTATCGATTTTTCATTGCTAGTTGAGAACTGAACTGAAGGAAAGAAATAAAACTGCACTGAAGGTAGAAGAGAATATTCATAGATTAAATTGCTCATAAGCTGATGCAAGATTTAAAAAGAATTTTAAGGATACTTGGATTCTGTTTGCAACTACTAAAGTTGTAAATTTGTATGAATATGTGTGTCTAGCATGCATTAGAAGGTAGTGGTTATTGTTGTTGCTATTACTTTTGTAGCGATTGTAGCCACGTGATTGCTACACTATTATTATAACAATTAATGTAATTTTCTTTGGCATACAAAAAAACCTTTAACATCTTTCCTATTGCACCATAAGATTAAACATTCTGCACAGCTCAATACAAACAACTCTCTGTCCACAATCTCAAATTGCAATGGTGTATGACATTAAGCAGTGTAGAAGGTTAAGCATGACAAAATATTGTTGCCACACTGTTCGAACATTAGAACTGAGGACACTTACTGTTCATGAAAATAACGTAGGGTTTGAAACACCCAGACGTAAAAAAGGGTTATTTTGATGCTGTGTACAGAAAAATGGGGAAACTCCATATGAATGACAATACACAACTTTCAGCAAGGTTGTTAGTACGGAATATGGGGTATACTAAGCAACATTCCACACATTGTGATACACTTTACAAAACATTATGCAGCAGGCAACTCATCTCACTCCTCTGTCAGTGCATAGATGAGGGTAGTTTGTTGAACTAATTTTCAGCCACCCAGATGAAAAGGTAACTAGTGATGCTGACTGCCATACAGAGGGCCTGGGTTCAAATCCTGAAGAAGGCATGGATGTTTGTAATGTACAGTGTCTTTGCAGCATGACAGAACTCAAAATATACAGCAAGTCAAGAGTTCTCTCGAGAGGTTGGTGTAGGGGAAGTGAAAAGGGAGACTATGGACACCCCCCCCCATGGTGCACTCTATGAAAATTGGGGTAGAAGTAAAAAAAGTCAGACTGTCACCTGAACGGTGCTCGAAGCTCTTTGTAATGACAGATGAAATCTTGCCCTTCTTGCCATGATAAAATCCATGGCTTACTCTTGATTATGTCAGACAAGCGAGATTAGTCACAGCAATAACAAATTTTCAATGTAAAGGTCACCTCCCCAGAGCATCTTAAACATTTTCACATGGGTTTAGATCTGGAGAATGTGCTGGCTATACAATGCTTTTATTTTGGTTTATTTTGATTATGGCAAACCATTTCAGGGCCGTCTGCCTAAGTGGATTCAGGGGAGTGATGTCTTTGAGGAGGACTTTCTAATGGAACCTTGGCTCACATGCATTTCATACGTGGGGAAAACCATCAAAGCACCCATGCAGTTGGCCCAATCGCCGGAATGAACTACCAGTGTTCAGCAACTTTACTAGCTGGTCGCTGGTGGACCTGGCCATATTACGCATTGAACACTCTCTTTCTCTAGATAATCCTGAACAGCTAGTGTTCAATGACATGGTGCACTGTCATCCATGAAAAGAAATTTATTACTGACAGCACCAAGAAAAAGAACATACGCCGCAGAATTTTATCAATGTATTTTTGGTTAATCATAATCTCAGTTGCAACCAAATGTAAGGGTGTGTAGGGCCAATGATCATGACGGTGGCCTATGCCTTGATACTGTACTTGTGTTATTGGTCTCTTGCCTGGATATTCTCTAGACAGTACCACTCTCTCACCAGATCAGTTAGTGTCTACAATCCAATGATAGATTGAACCTACTCTCATCTGAGAATAGTATGCAAGCCCAGTCCTGTTCAGTGCAATTGCAATGTTCATGACACCACTGCAAACAAGAGGTATGGTGCTGTCTGGACAACAGGACACACTCAACATCATACACCTAACACAACTTACCCCCTGATGCTGGCTACACCTTCCAGTTGCTGAATGCTTTCTATAGACATGAAACAACACTGAGGGTATTGTTGAAATCCTTCGTAAACAGTTGTTATTTTTCATTATTCTTCAATGTTTCCAATGATACAGCCATATGTAAAATCATCTGAGTGACATTAGGAAAACATTTCAAAATTTAGATCATCAATTAAATCTTTCTCATAAAACTTTCACTTGGTACATTAACTGTCTGCGCCAATCAAATCCTTCAAATTTTTTACCAGTACTATCACGTGTTGAACAAGCAAGGAAATGGAAATTTGCAAAAGTACACCTCTTCTTACTGTGTCATACACTTATTTTAATTTTCCATATTTTGCTTCCTTTTTCATTTTGTGGTTGCTAAGGATGATAGTTTTGTCCATCCTTAGTGATTCTTCAGCAGTGTACTTGGTTTAGTACATGCTTATTATAACTTTCCTTTCCATCATATTAGCATTGCAAATAAGAGATTTTCTTTTACTGCTGATGTCAGAAAACTTATAAATTTCTCAATAAAAATAAAATATAATACATTTTAAATTCTATTACGACACGCTTTTGCTCATTTAAACTGACAGCTTGTAAGCATAAAGTTCTGTGTAATATGAAATTTGAAACAGACATAAACCATTCAGGATTTACAGACACTAGCTTCAGTCTGTGTTGAGCGAATTCTGAATGCGGATGATATCACGAATTGAATAATAAATAAACAGAAATATTAATTTAGAAAATATTTCTGCCTTAGTGTAAAATGAATTAATTATGTTAATTTATGAAGTGCTAAATACAGAACATAATCTGCATTAAACAAACAAAATATAGATACTACATCACATTTCTTGATCAGAAAAAGTATTTTAATTATAACTAAACAAAAAAATGCTATACAACATAAAATGATAAAAGAAAGCAAAAATAAATTGTACAGATAGAAAGAAAGCAAACCTACTTTTTTATTCCATTGAGATCTTTAAGGTAAAATCCAAAACTTTCTAATTGTGGTGCAATTTTTCTTTGCAAATTGCTCAAATTTTCTACTTTGCCGCCTCGACACTCAGAGTGATAGTCAAAGGCAATATATGGAATGCTTTTGCAATACCTCGAAACTTTATGATGGCTCTTGGAAGGTGGGAAGAAGAGAGAAAGGGGTACAAAACAAGATGTTAAACAGGAAATATAACTTAAACAAAGTATAATCAAAATAACAACCACAATTAGAAATCAAAACATAAGGACATTTATCACATTTCTAAGCATAAGTAACTGCCTAAATATAGTAGCTACACTAATTTGCTAATACATAATCTTGCAAATATAGTTAAACCCTCATTACTAGGAAAAGTAGAAGACTTTTACACACCTGCCATTTACATATATGCCTCAGGTCATACGAAGTTAAATTACAATCCAAGATATTTCGCACACTCTTGCGAGCTCCTTGATTTATATTTGCTGACGATATTCAATGCCCATTGTTTTCCTTTTATTTTAGACGGCGTTTTGTTTTTTGGCAACAGTAAGAAAGATTGGAATAATAATGTTTTGATTTCCTTAAGTGTGTAAATGCATGAAATAAAGATTTGGCTTTCTTAAGCAAGAAATGTAATTGGTTAATATTTCTTTTCAAGAGTTATGGAATAGAGTCAGATTTAACTAAAAGGCGACAATGACTGAATGAAATAATATTCAGGTAGATTGAATGCAACATTAGTGGTGAAACAGGACGTCATCTCACTGGATTTTTTAAGGTAAATACGGTTAAACTTTTAAGCATGGAATTATTAGTAAAGAAAAGCTTGTCTGTTAGAGCCAATTTTACTAAAACTTTTAATGCCTTGAGTGATTTATTAAATCAGGGAAAAAATAATGAGGCAGAAATTTGATGAAATTTTGCTACTTTAAAAAAGGATATATGCTCGGCTTTCCTGTTTTCATTCTGAAATAAGCGATTTATTAGTTGCAGGTTCTGATGCAGAAAATATAAGCACGAGTATTTGATTACTTAAGAATACAATTAGAAAACTTATAGTATTACAGTAAAAGTAGACATTTGTATAAATAGCATTTTAAAGGATCAGTTTAACCAGTTAGTTTGTTCTTCTCCCGTTCAAGTTCAACAGAAACTAAAATTATCAAAGATTGAACTCGTTAAATTTATTGGTGAAATTAAGGACTGGCTTGCCTTTTGGAGCCAATTCCAAAGAATTTATGAAGAAGAAAATATAAAAAATGGGGATAAGTTTCAGTATTTAATACAACGGATGTCTGAAGACATGAGAGCTAATGATATTGTTAACAGTTATCTGCCAACAGGCAAAAATTATAATAAAGTGGTAGAATGCCTAAAATCTCATTTTTATTGAGATGAATTACTTATTGAGTTTTACGTGCGAGAAGTGTTAAAATTAGTTGTAAAAAATTCTACAGGTATTAACCGAAAATTAGACACTGTTAGACTGTACGATAAACTGGAATCCTATTTGAGAGCTCTGGAATCCAGTGGTTTGATTTTGGATAAATATTCTGCCATGCTATTCCCTATCATTGAGTCCTGCACACAGGAGGACAATTTTAGGGTGTGGTTCCGAAATCTGATAGTTAGTACACTGGATGAGTCGGCAGAGAATCCATACAATGAAAAGCTAAAAAGCTTGTTACTGTTTACGAAAACGGAAGTAGAAGAGGAGAGAGTACTCTTAGCGAAATCTGGGTTTTCCGATGAGAAAAGGGAGAGAGAACAGATGACTAAAGCTCTTAATCAATCGACAGCTACAGATTTGTTTTCTGGAGTTTTCGAAGACAGAAAACAAAATGTAGGTTGTGTATTTTGTGAAAACGCACACGAGAGCAGAGATTGCTTCAAGGCTCAAACTCTGAATTTAAAGCAAAAAGATGATATTTTAAAGGATAAGAAAGTCTGCTTTATATGTTTAAAAGATGGACATCAATTAAAATTTTGCATAACAAGTATTAAATGAATTCTTTGTAGAAAAAGACATTTGGTTTTAACGTGTTCAGAGCTGAAATCTAACAAATTAATTAATTAATTCTCTTAAACTTGAAGAATCAATACCAAGTGATAACAGCCTGTCAAATCATTGTTACTCTGGTGAAGTTCTATTTCAAATGTTACAGGTTAGATTGAAATCAGGAAGAAAAACAAGTGCGGGTACTCATCGATAGTGGTTCCCAACATTCATACATATTGAGGGCAACTGTAGAAGAGATGGATATGGAACCAACTGGTAACAGCTTTTTAATTCATGCACTTTTTCGAGGATTAACGACAGAGATGAACGAGCATCGTCAGTATGAAATCGACATTGAATTCTTGAACAATAAATTTTCTTCTAAGATAGAAGCTCTAGACCATTCAAATATTTGTGCAAAAATTCCGCGATTAAAGAAAGGAGGATCATGGGAAAAAGAGTTAAAGGAAAAGAAGATATGGCTTAATGATTATGGAGAGAACTTTCCTGATATCGAGATATTCAGTGGAGCTGATTTTTGTGGTCATTCGCTTATGGGGAAAACTCATTATCTTAAGTGTGGCTTAGTCGCAAACGAAACGCTTTTTGGTTGGCTGATCGGAAAAATGTTTGATAAGAATCCTCTTAGCAACTTTACAAACTTAATTACCTCTCTACTGATAAAAAATACATCAATTGCTGATCTGCGGAACTTGTACACTCTAGGCATTGGAGATCCTGTTGAAATAAAATCTAAAGAAGAGACACATCAATTAGTTATGCAACAGTTCCAGCAAATGATGAGAAGGGATAAAGAAGGTCAGTACATTGTGAAGCTGCCTTGGTTAGAAGAACAGGAGATTTTGAAGGAAAATAAATTGGTTTCAGAGAGCAAGTGTACACCAACTATGGAGAAACTTATTAAGGAAAGCAGATATGCAGATTATGATGCTGTTTTCCAAGAGGGTTAGTGGAGAATATTACTGAAGAAGTACCACCTGAGGAAGAAAATAAAATTCCATGCCATTATTTAGCCCATCGAGGTATTTTCAAGAAAAAAATCCACTACAAGCGTTCAACCTGTTTTCGATGCCTTTTGTAGATCTGCTCATTCTCCATCATTCAATGATATTCTATAGAAAGGACCAAACCTCTTAGAAAAAACACTTTCACTATTACTGAGATTTCGGGAAAGGTTGATTGTTATCATTTCGGACATAAGAAAGGCCTTTTTACAGATTTCTATTGCCGAAAAAGCTCAAGACTATTTGAGATTTTTATGGTGGCAGAATTCTGTGAAAAGAAAATTGAAAATTTATCATCATAAAAGGGTAGTCTTTGGATTCACACGCAGTCCATTCCTCTTAGCTGCAGTCATTAATTTTCATTTGGAGAAATGCCGTGATGATTTTCCAGAAACTGTGCATAAGTTTAAAAAATGCCTTTTATGTGGATAACTGTGTAATATCTGTACCCGATGCAAAGGAACTATTGCAATTTGTACATGAGACTAAACAAATTCTAGCTTCAGCATGTTTTGACTTACGTGGATGGGAATATATTTCTTTAACAAGAGATAAAAGAGAAAAGGATTCTCTCTCAAAGGAATGTTTCTGTTGAGAAAGAACCTGTAACAAGAAGAAATATTCTTTCAGCTGCCAACAGTAGTTTTGATCCCACTGGAATGTTGTGCCCAGTAACCATCTGCATGCTGATGCTAATACAAGAAATCTGGACTCTTAAATTATGGTGGAATGAGGTATGCTCTCAAAGTGTTTGTAAAAGGTTTTCACTGTGGATGGAAGAGCTTCAATTATTATCAGAAATTAAAATTCCAAGCTATGTTAATTGTGATGGTTTCCAAGAAGGATTAAGTCTTCATACTTTTGTAGATGCTAGTAAATCTGCTTACAATTCAGTTACTTTTCTTCACACAGAAAGCAATGATGAAGTCAAAGTTCATTTAATTCAAGCTAACAGAAGAGTTGCTCCCTTGGGGAAAGCAACAATTCCCAGATTGGAATTATTAGCCTGTTGTGTAGGAGCACGCATTACATCTTACATTAGAATAGAAATGAATTTGACAGAAGTCCCAACCACATGTTGGATAGATTCTTCAACCGCTTTGTTTTGGATTAAGAATGAAGATAATTGGGTTACTTTCATTAAAAATGGAGTTAAGGAAGTTCAAAGTTTCACTTTAGTGAAGTCCGAAGACAACTGGCCCAAATCTCAGATTCAAACCGATAGTGAAAAAGTTTACAAAGAGCAAAAGAAGGGAGAAACAGTTTTCGTTAACACTTCAGTGTCAGAAGAGTGATGGTACTTACGACTATTTTCCAAGTATTCAAAGATAATACAACAATAGCCTGGATATTGTGTTTCTACAATAACTGTAAAAATTCTGAGAATATAATGAACGGAGAGTTGTCTGTCCAAGAAAATGAAAATTCAGAAAAGATACTCATGAAAATTGTTCAAAGGGAAGCTTTCAATGGAAAGTCTATGGGTGACAAATTAAAAACCCTTAATATTTTCTTAGATGATGATGGATTGATTAGGTTGAAAACGAATATTCTGGCCTTTGAGTATAGTCACAGAGGTCTTTATTGGAAAGGACAAGCATGCAAGAGTAGTGAAAGAAAAAACAGAAGTAGAAGAACTGATACGCCCTGTCCAACAGTTATACTCTTTAGAGATTACTAATCTGAACATTTTATTTAGAGCTAAAAAACTTGATCGAAATTTTGTGCCAAATGTTTCTGATAAAAGGAACATCCTTCATATGTCTGAAAATGTTAAAAAGGGCAGTGACTTTAAAGGAACTGATCTTGAACTAAAAACTACATGTGGCAGAAAAACTATCAAACCTTCCCATTATAAGTGATTTTTAAGTATATGTTCTGTATTATCATTTAATTTATATTGTGAGTATATTGAGCACTATGCAAGTCTATTGAGTAGAAAGTTAAAATTTTTATTTTTATTTAATGTTTTGATTTTCATAGACATTATAAGAAAATCAAAAGGTGGGAGTATGTTGCGAGCTCCATGATTTATATTTGTTAATGATATTCATTGGCCATTGTTTTCCTTTTTTTAGACGATGTTTTGTTTTTTGTTTTTTCGCAGCAGTAAGAAAGATTAGAATAACAATGTTTTGATTTCCTTAAGTATATAAACGTATGAAATAAAGTTTTGGCTTTCTTAGATTATAAGAAAATCAAAAGCAAGCAACGCAAGAAAAGGAACATAAGCAAGCAAGGTTTTAGCAAGAAACGTAATTGTTTATTTTAATTATTTCTTTTTAAGAGTTATGGAATGGAGTAGATTTAATTAAATGGTGAGAATGACTGAATGAAATAATATTAAGGTAGATTCAATGCAATATACACCTTGCAATTTTAATCGAAGGAAATACACATTCAGTAATATACGATGAACAATCAGCCCTCATTCTTTGACAAATTATATTAAATATGTAATGTACTAAAAAGTCTAAGTGCTGTAACAATTGATGCAATAAGTAATTTTTATATCAATCTTTATGAAAGATGTTCATTCTTTTAAGATAATTTTATGAGCAATTCTGTCTACAGTTTCAATGCGAATCTTCATTTTTCAGGAACTCTACTGATTTCACTAGTGGAAGCACTGCATTGCCAACGAATGCACCAGAAGAAATACATACAAGATCACAAACAGCATAGAGCAACTGATAGACTTAGGGAATACGTCCGTAATAGTAATTTGGCTTGATAACAAAGATTCTTTTATGAAAATTGAGAGAACTACAGCATTTTTAGTAAGAATTGAAACTATATTTTCTTGCCTTCCCACAGAAGTAAACATCCCCCATCTTCCGTTTCTTCTATGCTTCAGTATTTTAAGTTAAATTTTCAGCAGTGAAATTCTACTTACGCAGAACGTCATTCAGCCCAAAATTTTAAATGGGTTTGAAAATTTAAAACTGATTTCATTCACTGAAATTTCAAAATTTGCTGTTATACAGCTCAATGATATAAAGGAGATACAATAAAATAATAATATGAGACAATAATACACAATATCTTGATCTGGAAAGAATAAGGAATAT
>KK119156.1:545149-588790 GCA_000611955.2 Stegodyphus mimosarum
ATATAGAGAGAGAGAGAGAGAGAGAGAGAGTGCCTATTTCCAAGAAATTAAAGCCAAAATTTAATTGGGATCAAAAGCCAGAAAATGATAAATTTGTGAATTTTTTTTTTAACCCAACATTATTTTCTGTCAAAATGAAGAAATAATTTGCACAAGGGATGCTAAAATCATCAACAGTATTGTGAATTGGTTTATGCATGATATCCTATTGTATTATTTTCCTGCAGAAGTAAATGATCATAAGATGACAACACTTTGGGTAGCAAAGGGGAAGAAAAAAGCTTTGGGTGGCATGACCTTGCATGCTTCAGTGTTGACAGACATGTGCTTTTCTGGAGGCAGCGTTAGAAGCACCACCAAGAAAGGTGTCTAAATTAAATAAAATTAAATCTGTGTACAATGCATACACAGATAATGAAATGAGTACAATTTAAAGATCCTAGGATAGTTTCATGGTTAAAAGTAGCATCTTATATGTTACAATCAATAATTTGTGATCACTCATCTGGTTGCAATATGTGCTGCTTATATGGTGAGGTAAGGAATGACACAAATTCCTAATGCCATTCAGCAATAATTTTCCCAGGTGTTCTTTAATTATTATTCCAGATCTTTAATATTCAGGGGCACTGTACTTAATGGGTTAGTATGTCCTTATACTTGTTAAATTTTTGAAAGATCTGGGAACCTATCTGACCAAGGAAGAGTTGAAATAGCAAACAGACACTTCAAAGATATGTCAACCATTTGAAATAGAGCATTACCTTATTGAAAATGGCCACCGAGTGGCAGATCATGAAGGATAACGCAATTGTTCACAGTATTTTACTGAATTTTTTAAAAATTTCTTATGCATGTAACCTTACACTTGGTTCCAGTGTTGTTCCCTGTGCCGAAGTATTAAACAAACATATTTTGAAATATATATTGCCACTAACTTGAAATAATCCATGTTTTAAAATTTATTTGTTTCTGAATGCATTCCTTAATATTTACAATATATAAATTGTCAAACCTGTGCACTAATATGCATCATTAAACAGCTCGTATAAATTCCAAAGTTGGCCACCTCAGATATATAACCATGCCTATAGTGAAATACACAAAATTTTTTCACACAGATGGGAGTTTGAAAAAGAGCTTTCATATTTAATCCCCTAAATCTAACAGAGATAACCTGGTTGATTTCCATAACCAAAATCTAATACAGATAACCCGGTAGATTTCCATAACCAATCAAGCAGATCATGGCTGTAGCTGGGATTAATTTTGGAGGGGAAGCTGTGACTTTCCAATATCTGAAATTCTATAATTTTCAGCAGAGCACATTAAATGTAATTTAAATATTTGATATGACAAAGCATTTTCTTATTTATATTTTAATATATACTGAAGAGCCAAAACATTATAACCACCTACTCATTAATGCATTGTATGACCTTTGGCCTACAAAATAGCTGCAACTCTGCTTGGCATGGTGCCACAAACTATTGGTAGATGACTGGAGACAGATTGTACCAATTGTCTGTACAGCACTCACAAGGTCAATGTATTCCGACATGTAGGTGGCTGAGCTCTGAGCTGTTGCTCCATGGCATCCCAAATGTGCTCTATCGAGTTAAGATCCAACGAGTCAGGTGGCCAGGGCATTAATAACTGGAATTCGTCCTCATGCTCCTCGAACGACTCTAACACAATTTAAGCCTTGTGACATACGGCATTGTCCTGTTGGAAGACTGCATTTCCAGTTGTGTAGACAGACACTAGTAAGCGTGCAAGTGATCTCCAGTTACGTCCAGATAGTCTGCAGTTTTCATGGTTTGCTCTACTACAACTAGCAGTCTCAGAGCCGTAAATAGGAATGTCCCCCATAGCATAATACCGCCACCACCAACCTGTGTATGACCTGCTGTAAAGGGGAGAGCAAACAGTTGCCTGAAGACGGCATACCTCGACATGACTATCGGCGTAATGAATGAGAAATCATGATTCATCTGACCAGGCAACTGTCTTCCAGATATCCATGATCCAGCCATGATGTTCCTGCATCCACTGTAGGTGTAGTTGACAATGACTCTTTTCAACAGAGGCACATGAGTGGGACGTCTGCTGTGTAGTACCATATTTAACAGTGTACACTGAACTGTGGTGCTCTGAAACACAGTTGGACTGCATTGGATTGGGCTGTCAGCTGAGCCATTGTCTGGTGCCGATTTTGCTGTACCAAGCAGGACAGTCTCCAATGTCCTATTTCTTTGATGATGCATGGACATCCACCACCTTGAGGTGTACTGCTGATTTCACCGTCATTTATTTACTGTGCATAAATACTAACAAAAGCAGATCATGAACACCCTACCAATCGTGCACTTTCATAGATACTACTTAAGAGTCTTTGGGCCATTACATTCTGCTCTGTATCAAATTCGCTTAGATCAGCAGCCTTTTCCAACACTCGCAAAAGTAAGTGCAAGAAGATTCCTTACCTTCTACAGCAGCATTTTAATACCATTCCCACTTAATCTCTTGCCTCCACATCATCCAGAGAAGTTCATTAAATAATGTGGGGGTGGTCATAATGTTTTGGCTCATCAGTGTATATGACATCACGAAAGACTTTGGTAATTTTTATATTTTTTAATAAATGTAATTACAAAGATAAATTTATAAATTTTTTCTCAGTGTTTTGGTTCATCAATGTATCATCATGAAGGACTTTAGTAATTTTTACATTTCTTAATAAATGTAATTACAAAGATAAACTTATAAATTTTTTCTCATTCAAGAAATTGAGAATGAGTTCTTTCAGTCCTTTGGAAAAATAATTTTTTTGAGCATGAAACTGCCCCAGGGGTTGCCATCATGCAGAATTATTAATATCAGTAACCTGAAATAATACTTTTGCACTTTAAATTTTTCAAATTGTGCATGCACTAAAATCGAAATAAAAAGCATTCGTGATAATAAATTATGCAACAGTCTGACCTTGCCACAGAGAGTATAATTTTAAAATGAACCCCATTAAGGGCCCCCTATCTTCCAACAAGGGAAAGTGGCCCAAAATTCCTTAAACCAGCCTGTTTGTGACAGCAATTTTTTGCTATGGTTTAATAGCTTCTTGTGCTCAAATATAAAAACAGTAAAAACAGATACAAAATTATTTCACAAACAAAGCAGGCTAGTTTGTGTTAGACTGTACATGCACATTTGATGACAATGATATTATACTGCTGATGGGCCCAAAAATGTAAACAAATGAATTCATTACACAGTGCTGGAATTTACATAAAAAAGGACAGGCTGCTATGCCATTCAATTTTATTTCTAATTTCTATATTACCCGAAAAGACATAAAACGTTTACAATTAATAACATAATTTATTCACAAAATTTAAAATTCTGTGCATAGGAAAGATAAAAATGGATTTTGCAGCAAATTTATTCAATTATTTTTACTTTTTGAATATTCCAAAATCAAAAAGCAATGGGCCCGTTGGCATTGCCTAATCCTGCCTATCTATAAGTAAGCCACTATAAGTACGCATCTCGGTTAGGTTAGGTTATTCAATTATGGCAAAGCACACGAGGGCTATCTGCCTAAAGGGAGTGATGCCTTCGTGGAGGGCTTTCTAAGGGAAACTGGCTCGTATACACGTTACACATGGGGAAAACCACGAAAACGCCCATGCAGCCAGCCCGTTCGTGGGATTCCAACCTCGGACCGAATTACCAGTGTTCAGCGTCTTTACCGCTCGGCCGCTGGTGGGCCTATTACGCATCTCCAATAAATAGAAATACAGAGACATACAATGTAGTTTAATGCTTAAGAACTGAGAAGACAAACTTGCAGATTGTAACTGTGATGATGGGATATGAAACTGAGACAGTGGAAGTTTGATAATGGAGATGGCTAAACTGTAGGAGACAGAGGATGGCCCTTGTATCCATTAAACCTCAATTCCTAGAGTTTTTTTGTAGACATAGTAAACATCACTGGCTCACTAATGAAAGAGAAGGCTTATTGTCTCCTTTGTCAAACGTAAAGTCTTAAAATACAACACTGCATTTGAGGTCAATGCATTTTTAACTCTATCACATAGCTCCTCAACACTCAGAAAATATTGGTTCTACCCGAGAGTATAAAAAGCCATTACTCAGCTTTCTTTCCCTTTCTAGATATTTTGTTCTCCTGATGAGGAGGGACCTCTAGTTGCCCTCGAAATCGATTGAGTGTTCTTTAGAAAATGTACGCCAAATTCAAGGTTGTTTCAGCGAATTTGAGCTTAATATCTATTTATTTACTTTACTAAACATTTCTTTTAATGTAAATTGTTTAAGTTGCTTCATTTTTTGTGTTAATACTTTTTCTTTAACTCTATAAACAGACATAAATTCTTGTTCAGTTACAAAGTTCTACTATTCAAGTCCTGTAATTGCCGTTGAGAATTCTGACTAACTTATCAATCGAAATATTTTTGTTTTCAATAACTGCTGTGTCACTTTCTACACTACTAGTAGCGGTATTTTCTGGATTTAGAACCATACTACAGATTTTGCTGTCTGTTAATTGATTGATGATTGGGGCATTGTCATTGCATTGAAAAACTTCTGATATATCATCTTCATTTATTACTGTTTCTCCACATTTCTTTACAAAATCCACTAATTGAAAAATTTCACCTTTGGGTTGCAATATCCGAAAACCTTCAAATTTGTGGCTAACATCATCACCATCCTCAATATGAAATATGGTAGCTGGACATAAATAATGCCAAGTATTTTTTAAAGTATCTAGAGACACATCCTCCCACAATCTTGCGATGCTCCACACAACATGTTTTATGCTAAAATACGCAATTTTTGATTACTGGATATCAAAACATGCTTTTGCTTTGTAGATCCTGTTGCAACTCCAGAATTAGAAACTCTTTTCAACATAATCGAAAGTTCACGCTTTAATTTTCATAAAACTGCTGTAGTGATAACACTCTTCAAAAAATAATAAGCTGGATCAAATTAAAAGATTAAGGAACAGTGCAATCTGCTATATTAACTGAAATTCCTTAGAATCGGTAACGTATAATTTTAACCTAGCTTGATAGCATCCAATGTACATTATTGGCTATGTATCATGAGATTGGTGACGAAAGACAAATTGTTCCGCTAAATTATGTCTTGCTTCTATCGCGTACTGAATTAAGCTCGAATTGTGTTAGTTTAGTTATTTATTATAACCTGTGTCTATTTCTTGCACATGCTAAAGCTAATCTGAGTCCTGAATAAATAAACTCCTACATATACTTAAGGCTTATCGAGGACCAGTGCTAGACACCACCTGATACAGTCTCTGCGGGTCCTAAATTCTTTTACAATATGCTTCCTTAAGTTCTAAATTTTTAATGCCCCTAAACTTTGGATCCCACTGCTTTTCCTAAATTACAAAAATTTTGCCATTTGCTGCTCGGTGCTTCTCCAAATTCCAAAAATGTTGTCTTCTCTGAATTCTGCCGCCCGGTGCAGTCAAACAAGTTTGACGCCGGTTCCGCGTTTATGTGAATAATTTATCAGTTATTCTTAATTCAAATAGCACTAAATGTAATCTTTTGGCCTATGAGCTTCATTAACAAAATCTGTTTTTAGCATATGAAAAGAAATTGTTTAAATTTTTCCTCGTCAGCATTTCTTAGCACATTTAACTTAAGTCTGTAATCATCACCAAGCTTAATGTCAGCATAAAAGGTTGTCATACTCTTTGTTATTCAATTGCTATTAGAAAAAAAAATTTAGACATCGCTGCATGAATCATTACTCAAGTTGCCATATGTTGATAAACATGCAGTGATGAAAGTAAAATATAATAAATAATGATTCGCCAGGTTCGCATCACAGGTTTAAAATACTAGTAGGTATAAAATCAACGTTGTACCTATGTAGAATGTTTTGGTTTGAGATGTATGCCAAGCAGATAAGCTGCTACGGAGCCAAATTATTGATCTCACACATTTGTGCTAAAATGATTGTTTCTTCAATAATGAGGTACTTTACTTAGTTTTTAATTGAAACTAAGAATTAGGGCTCTCCGTATGTTTAATTATGAGAGGAAAAAATCAAATATGCATGTTTAAAGCATACAATAACAAAAAATTTGTTTGCTGCTTTGAGGTCTGGACTTTAAATCATTCTGGATATTGGACATTCGGATCTTGGACTTTGTACTGTATCTGAATCATTTTCATTATCTGATAAAAAGATTCTTTGTTAAAAAGATGTGCTTTAGCTTTCTCTTTGATTCCATTTCTAGCTATAACACACATTCAAAATATAGCAATAAAACTTCTTGTATAAACTACCTAATTCAGCTCATTACGTTAGAAATTATCTCCTGCTACCATCTAAACCAAGTACAATCAAATGGTTCATAATGCTAAAAACCATTGGATTATTTCAAAGAATGAGCATGTTTCGTCAATCTAAGGCAAAAAATCTAATTTGTGAGTAGGACTCCTTCTTTACCATTTAGGCAGAAAATTGTAAAATGAGATGTGTTCATTTGGGCTGACTATGATACATAAATGGAACGCGAGCCGAGCTCATTGATGGCCATTAAAAGATTAACGAAAAATCTGGTGTTAAAGCACCTATTCTAGATATTCCAAGTTGAAAGAACTACCTTTAGGTACAGAGATTTCCCTGCATAAATACCTAATTTAATAAACATGTGAATAATGACGTGTACAGATAAGCTTGGAATGAATCTACTCAAAGTAAAATCACTATTGCAACAAATTAATTCAGTTAGGTTACAGATTAATTTTAAAATAAATTATGAAAAAATTTAACTATATTTGTTTATCAAAAGTCTATGAGAATGCTACACATATACTTTTAATTTTCATTACATTATTAAAGGTTGATAAGGATATGATCAATTAAATTTTTCACATATATTCAATGTACAGGCTAACACTGATTTTTTAAAGCACATATACAAATTTGTATATTTCCAATTCGACTTGAACACTCAGCCAAGTGATACTTTAACTCTTCCTTAAGAAAACTCAGTTTGGAACTCTCCCTATACATTACAATTCGATATAAACAATTGGTTTTCCTTTTCATTTTAAAATTTTTACTCAATATTAAAATAAACGCATGGCATAGTTAATGGTAATACATATGTTTTTCCATCTTTGTTACACCCTTGATCAAAACTAGGATGGAGCTCAGAGAGATCATATGTGTTTTGCCTAAATCAAATGATCCAGTCGTAAATTAAATCCTATTTGTTTTCATGACACCACTGTAAGTGAAGCCAGTACTAAAGGAAAGAAAAAAATACATATAACAAAATATGAGCTAATTTTTAAAAATATACAGAGTAATTTTTCTTGTTAGATCTGTGTTTGTAACTGAAAAGTACTTTTGCAGCTAATCACTTTTCTTCCTTTCTTTTTTTGCATAACAGAAGACTATTACATATAATTTTGAAAGAAAAAAGCACATTACTAACCTATCAAATGATGGAGCAGAAGCTTCACTGCCTCGTGATAATTTTACTTTATGTGATCCAACCTAAAATGAAAAGTGAAATGTTTAAAAATATGAATCCTATCAAAATGAATCAATTTTATCTCCAAACAACATTATATGCATGGTATAAAATTTATTTATACTTCTAACTACAAATAAAGACAAAATTATTAAGTTCGTATCATTAAATTAATATATAATACAGAATAACAAAAAAATATATTCACCTATAATTTAAGTATAGAAATGAAATAATTATAAGAATCTACATGTGATTTTACAGACTGGCTTTGACAGAATGAAAACATATACACTGACGGAAAAAAAAAATCCCAACACCAAGAAAGACCTGTGTTAGATAAACAAAATTTGGTAGGCGTGTTTACACATCTGAAAGATTACATCGATTCAAATTTCGAGCATAAGTGTGGCGCTAGTAGCGCCGCTCAGAACTTGCAAATCAGGTTTGCCTTTAATGCATGGTGTAAAGTTCAAGAACGTTATTTATCTTTGAAATTTGATGTGTCGAGTTGATGTCAGCCAAGAATGCCTTTAAGAAGACGAAGAAGCCATTATCAACAGCTCACCGAGTTTGAACAAGGTCATGTAGGCCTATGAGAAGGTGGATTTTCTTTCCACGGTATTGCAGAAAGACTTGACCGGAATGTATCCACCGTGCATGATTGTTGGGAGCAGTGCCCGAATGAAAGTACTGCTTCAAGAAGACTGGGTTCCGGACAGCCACGTGGAATACTGAGAGGGAGGACCGCCGTATTCGGCGTACGGCTGTGGCACATCATAATGTGTCTGTGGCAGAAATTTGAACTGCAGTTGGTAACACAATGAACTGTTACAAATCGGTTACTTCAAGGACAGCTTCGAGCCAGGCGCCCTGTAGCACGCATTCTGCTGACTACAAGCCATTGTCGTTTGCGACGCCAGTGGTCTCAAACCAGAGCTCATTGGAGAACAGAGTGGAGATATGTTGTGTTTTCTGATGAAAGCAGGATCTGCCTTAGTGCCGGTGATAGCCGTGTATTGGTCAGAAGGAGGCCAGGGAAATGCCTGCAACCAATCTGTCTTGCAACCTAGACACACTGGACCTACACCTGCAGTCACAGGCTGGGGAGCAATTTCCTATGACAGCAGGAAATGGTTATCCCAAACACACTGACTGAAAATTTGTACGTTAGTCTGGAAATTCAACCTGTAGTGCTGCCACTCATGAACAGCATTCAAGGGGAAGTTTTTCAACAGGATAACTCTAGTCCTCATACCGCTGTTGTAACGCAACATGCTCTACAGAGTGTCAACATGTTACCTTGGCCTGCGAGATCATCAGATCTGTCTCCAATTCAGCACATTTGGGATGTCATTGGATCACAACTCCAGCATCATCCACAGCAAACACTGACAGAACAAGTACAATAAGCATGGAACTCCATACCACAAAGTGACATACGGCACCTGTATGACACAATGCATGCACGTTTGCAGGCTTGCATTTAAAATTCTGGATGTTACACCAGCTATTAATGTAACAGAATTTCACATTTGAAATGCATTTTCTCGAGCTTAAATTAACCTGTGATCTTGAAAATTGAATCAATTAAACATGTTAACTAGACAAATGCATTGTCCAAATTTCATTACGCTACAATAATTGGATTTTTTTTCCGTCAGTGTATTTAGCTTTTTGTGTGATTTACTACAGTATGTCACTATCAGCTTGAACTTCGCAAACATTAATTGTATTAGTGCAAAACATTTCTAGCGTTTCTAAAAATTTGTTACAAGATTAAACATGAAATGAGCAGAATTTAAAAAAAAAAAAAAAAACTAATTCCGAGTTCATAGGTAACATTATTTTTCAGTGACAATCATGAAAGATAGGATAGAATAAAATATGTTTAGCCCATGAATTAGTTTTTTTTAATATAAAAATTATAGTTATACAGATGATTAATAAACTCAAGTAGATCCATCATATCAGTTTTCAAAAAAATATTCTAAACTATTTCAAATGGTTGATTATTGGTTATATGAATACGGCAAAGCACATTGAGAGCTTTCTGCCTAAGTGATGGGATATCTTCAGGGACCATTTTTCTCGAAGAACTGGCTCATATTCATGTTAGACAGGGGGAAAACCACAAAAAACAAACATGTAGCCAGCCTGTTTGCTTGGGTTTCAACCCCAGACAAACTACCAGTATTCAGCATTCTTTAACCACTTGACCACTGGTTGAAATGTATTATAAATACTTTTGCCAATAAAATTGCATAGTATATAGTATAAGTAATCTAACAAAAGACATGTTTCATTTAAAAATATATAACATAAATGTTAAGCACAAAAAATTTTATGGTTTATATTATTTCAAAATTTGATTATTTGCATATTTATCTAGTATTTTACACAGTGATAATGAACCCAAAAGTAACTTTTGTTTCAAAAACCAATCCATTTTTATTGAATGGAATATGCTTTCAGGAAATCTACATGCTTATCTAAATATATAGATTTGGTTTTGGTTCACTAAAATGCTAGGGGCTGCCTTTACACACATAGCATGACCTATGTTCCTAATGGTTTGATTATTCAGTGTATATGTGCCCATACACTCACTATTTATGGTAAAAATAACTACATGGAGTTTAAGAGAATTTTCCCATTTAAGCTATCTCATTAACTTTAATGAGAGATAAGTAAAATAAGTTGGCAAGTTTTAGTACAAATACAGTAAAGAAGAAGCATATTTAAAAATATCAAGTTTTTTTTTAACAAGTATTGCATTACGTTTTGAACAATGTCTAAAATACAAAGAAGTCACAGTTTAAATACCTCAGAAACCCTATTTTTAGTTGCTATACTATTAGGCTCTTCCTTCGTATACAGAAATTCTTGTTTCGGCATTTATTCACATAATGAAATAGGCTTTCTACCATTCCTTTATAATATTTAAGCAATTAATTGGTAAGAAAATAATTCAGTGAAACTTTAAATCTGCATCATTAAAAAGATAACTATGCAGACAGTCAATTAATTATACAAAATTTACGGTTTATTTCTTGTAATTTCATTCATGAGCCTTGCATTAATTGAAGAAAAGAAAGACATAACTAAATTCAAATTTTGGTTTCCATGCAAATCAGAACATGCAGTAAGTATTTTATAATTTTTTTCAAATGTTCAAAATAAAAGAAATCTATGAAAATATTGTTACCCATTTCTGCATTGGAAGACTGATAAACAAATCTGAACATATAAAAAATCGAGTCTGTATATTGCTTTTTATATTATCTTTCATTTTAGTATTCAAAATAAGATCCTTTTCCTCTTTTCTGAGCTCCATTACTTTTATGAAAATTTTCAGTTGTAGTGTATGCTATTGTTTACATGCACCTTTCCTTGCATATTTGAATTACAGTCGAATTTGATAGTTAAAAGTGCGGTAATAATTTATAGTTAATTATTTTATGTTATTACACACATTAAGACAAAGGTGAGAATTTCACTAACTTCAGTGATCCATTTTAAGTATAAACAAATCTTGCTACGAAAAAATGAATTTTTTACTTGTCGTTCACACAAAAAAGGAAAACAAAGGTGGCATATTCAGCATGGGCATAATTTTTTAATTTAGGAGTTGTTTATTTCTTGAAAATATGCTAATTTTCACTTCCAAACTTATATTTCATTACATTTTTATGAAAAATGAAAACGTCACCAATACTCGGAACATTTCATATAAAAGTTATACTCTGAAATGATCACATTACCTGTAGGCCTGGCTGTTCCCAAAACAAGGGTATGGAACCTCTAATTTGAATGTAAGAACAGATCTTATTATTCAGATAGATAACCTAAAATGAGCATATTTATGCATAATATTAGCACTGAAAGACTTAAGATTGTTTTCTTTGGCACAATATATTTTTATCATGAATCATGGACATTAACATTTTAAAACATATAACATTTTTATAAAAAATATTCATCACTTCGCAAAACAAATAATTTTTAATAGGAATTTCAAAATGCTTCATTTCTTTTCAAATATTGGTTACAGCTATGATAACTAAAGAATTAAACTAAAAAATAATGAATAACAAATTAACCTATAAATTTTTTCTGTTACAAGATGTGACTTTAAAAAACATTTATATGTATGGATATGAATATACAGAATGAATGAAATGTATAGTAAAAATGTTACACAATTACATCAAAAGTAAGCTTACCTGCTCTGTTTCAACAAAATTTGCTACACATCCTTCATCATTAGTACCTCTGACATTAAATCTAGTTCCAGCTCTCTCTGAACTAAGGCGTGAAAAAATACAGCCTTTAGCTTGAAGATGTCCAACATATATAGTACGAATTTCTATTCCACCACATATTATTTTTAATAACCAGTCTTTACAATCAATACCTTCTTTGATGAAATTGACATGCATGCTCCTGTTCCTGTAAAAGCAATGATAAAAAGCAAGATAATTTTATAAATGAAAAGGTATAAAATGAAAATGAAATTAGAATGAAGTACAAGGAATTTAAAAACTTCAAAAATTACTTAAAAACTTATCTCTTAAAAGCTTGAAAAGTACTAATTTTACTATTCAAGTTTCTCTAGAAAAAAAATTATTTCATAATATAAAATTACATCAAACTACAATCTTTCATTCAGTGCCTTCAAAGGGCGGCTCACGGAAAAATAGCCTGCCTTCAATACCGGTGCCAAGCTTTTTGGTGAAGACCATAGACCCTTATTCTTCTGTCTGCAGACTATCCTCTGTCCGAGGTCTTGGTGTCGTGTCCGAGGGCTAATTTCGATATATACACTCACTTCCAAAAGTTAAGCATGAAGATGTAAAATGCAAAAAAATCAACAAATACTGCTTTGATTGACACAAAATTCGGCAGGAAAGTAGCATATATATTTATGCATAAACCAAAATCAATAATTATATAGGGTATGTGATCCCCCTAATCTGTATATAAAGTTTACACCTTGTGACCATGCTTTCAATTAGGTGGTCAACCACCGCAGAATAAAGCAATCGCCAGTCTTCTTGTAGAGCAGTTTCCAGCTCAATAAGAGTGGCTGGAGGTGGGAAACGTGAAGACACAGCATGGCCGAGAGCATCCCAAAGATTTTCAATGGGATTAAGGTCGGGCGAATATGCTGACCACGCCACATGCGCAATCCCTTCACTCTCCCGGTAGTCATCGACGATGTCAGCTCTATGGGGACGTGCGTTATCGTCCATTAAAACAAAAGTAGGGCCAACTGCTGCAGCGTACAATCTCACAATGGGTCCTAGGACTTCATCTCGTTACCGAACATGTATCAAAGTGAAATCCCAGCCCACACCATAATGCTTCCGCCTCGGAATGCGTGATGTTCGGTGATGTTTTGGGACTGATTGCATGCTCGTTGTTCACGCCATATCCTTATACGCTTGTCATCTGGCTCCAGAGCAAATCTTGACTCATCATTTAACATGACATTGCCCCAGTCAGACACATTCCAATTGACATGTTCCCGGCACCACTGTAATCGTGCCCCTCTTGCTTGGACGGATAGAGAAATACAAACTCGAGGTACCCGGGCGTACAGCCCACTCATATGTAATCTTCAACATACAGTAGCTGCAGATATCTCCTTACCAATGGACGCCGTAACCATACATGTAACACGTGTGGAGGTCGCTCTGCGATTCCGCTTGGCTACAGTAGCAATATATCGATCTTTCGCGGGGTTGTAACCCTTGAACGACCGGCTACGGGCCTTCGGACAACTGTCTGTGTGGTTTGAAATTGTTTTCATAAACGTGAAATTACAGAATAATGAACGCCGAAGAAAAGAGCAACATCTGTGATCGACTGTCCTGCTTCAATGCGCCCCACAGCACGCCAGCACTCAGAATCTTTCATTCGTCTTCTGGAAGTCATGGAAACACGTATGTCTTGAAAACAAATTGTACGAAAGTTTTAAACACCTTCTATCAGCACTTACAATCAACTTCTGTAACTCTTCATAAAGCTGGCTTCTTATAAGACTGCCTTTTTTGCATATTTCTTGACATAAAAGCGCGACTAGCTGTTACCTAACATATTTGCATACTTCCATCTACCTCTGCAGCGAATTGCATCCTCTTCAATTCTGACTGGCTTCCGGAAATTGGCATTTTCCTCTCCGTGATTAACTTTTGGAAGTGAGTGTACTTTCGGAGAGTTAGTTACACTGCCTAAGATGTCCAAAGAAATAAGCTGCTATTCTCTCTTGCTTTTTGCTTTTTACGTGTGGTCTCATCGACTGTGTTTCAGTGTGAGCTATATTCCTGTGGATTATAATGGAAAATAATTCGCCTGGTGCTAATATTCCGCTTGGTGAAAGTGATTTTACGCCGACTGATTGTCTCACTGCTCAGCTTATCTGGTGGGCCAAAGTTATGGAAGAAGCTAATCCTACCTTAACGGATACTATGTCTCCCGTGGATAATAATGTTACGGACAACCGTGAGGAGCTCGACTTTATCACTAAAATGGCTTGCTTAGATCTGAGCAATTAGGATAATATTATGAAACTGGCTCAGCTTGATATTTCAAAAATCAAGTTCTTGGACTCTGCCCATGTTGATCATGTTATTCAGCATCGCGGTCAGTGTGCTAAAAAAATTCTCGAAACTGCAGAAAATTGGCAGAATATATATGATGGAATAACTGGTTCGCTACCAAAGAATACTGCCCAGATAGTATCATTATGCTACAGAAAATCTATGATATTCAACTCTACAGGGAGAGTGCTACCGCTGCTGAAAGTAAGTGTGCAATTTTACTAGCTAGTAGAGTTATTTACCTGAAATTAATTCCATGTCTAAAAATTACTTTACCTGAAGTTAATTCCATGTCTAAAAATAAGAGAAAGAGTACTGTTATTAATTCTCAAAATGATAATACTGATGGTTTTCAAAAACCAGCTAAATCTGCTAAGAGTGTTCGGCTTAACAAGCTTAAAGTCCTACTAAACCTGAAAAATAAGTTTGCTAATCTTTCTGATGCTACTGATATTAATAATTATTGTAATGTTGACTTAACCGATAATACTGTTTCTGCTAATCTTGCCACTAGTAGTAATGCTAATTGAAGTAATTCCAATATTGATGATATTTCTAATACTGGTAACTCTAATACTAATAATTTCTAATACTGGTATTAATACTGGTAACTCGCAAACTAATTCAGATAATCGGCATAAGCAATCTGATTCTCGCAAGCCCCCCCACCAGCATTTTGGTTAGACGCAACCAGGGTATCTCATACTATGACTTTTTGAAATCTTTATCTGAAAAACTACCGGAAAACAAGTTCTTCGGCCGTTTTAACGGTTAATTTTTGAAAATCGAACCCACATCTGCAGAGGATCACAGAGTAAATACTTCACAGATAATTCCATTGAACACTATATAATTAACGCACAGCACAAAAAACCCGTTAAAGTTTTGCCAAGAGGCTTGCCTACCGACTCTAATGTATCAATAATCACTGAATCACTTCGAAACCTTGGCACACTAAGTTGTCCTGCTGACAAAATATAAGACGAAAGCTCCAATGCCCTTATTTCAGGCACAGATCATACCAAGTGGAATCTTCGAAGAAATCTACCATCTTAAACACCTTATTTTATTTTTTAACATTGTCGTAGAGAAATATTTAGCTAAAAACCAAGTACCTCAACGTCGTAATTGCCAGAAATGGCATCACTCTTCTGAAAACTGCCAAGTCGCACCACATTGTGTGAAGTGCGCAGGGTTCCACAAAACTGGTAATTGTGACAAGGGTCACATACATACTCCTAAGTGCGCGAACTGCCTTGGTTCACATGTAGCCTCGTACATGGGTTGTCCGAAGTTCCTCAAGCACAGAAAAAATACCAGAACATCAAGGGTTAAGCCAGGCATCAGCTTTGCCCAAGTACTCCAATCTGCTAGTAATTAAAACTCCCAGAATACAGCGACTACCAGCAACAGGCTGCTGTTGCTGCCGATCCTAATCACAACAGAAACCTGACAGATCACAATACTAGTCAGAACCTGAACTATAAACCTGAATCCCACAGCTCCACTCTGTCAAACATATTTGAATTACAGCAAATTATGAAAGAGGTTGAAAGCCTTTTTGGCATTAATCTTAGCAGAGTTACATCTAGATACAAAAGTAAAATGGCCGAGATTAGAAAATGCAGCAATATTCTGGACAAAATCCACATATTACACCTCATCCTTGAGGTAATCCACAGCCTAAATAATTCTCCTTAGTTAAGCTTACTAGCAAACCATAATTTAAGGGGGGAAAATACACTGTAAAAATTCATTTGTCTATACCTAAAGACATGGTCACTTTCTTAATTATATCTTGTTTTTGTATTATCACTGTTATGTATTAGCATTATACACTCATTTATACTGCTTTACTCTGAAACTCGTTTTAGCAAATAAGGCATTTCTTTTACTTGTCAATAATTGCTAATCTGTCTTCAAATGTAAAAGAATGTAATCACGGCATTCTTTTGCGCACTTGCTCTTCTACTTCAACGGCTGATTATTCACAGGTGTTGCTTCTTTCGGACTCATTACGTGCACCGATATTCCTATGTTGCTTATCTTGTTATGAACTGTGTTTTGTGATCATATGAAGAAGAAACTTATAAGCGAAGAAGAACTTATAAGCGATCGAAAATCGACAACATTGTTATCATCCCGGGTTAGCGATTAAACGCGGGCAACCATTTTGCAAACCATTCAGTTTGCCTGAGCCGAGGACTTGGTGCCCTCAAATAAAGCTTTATTTTGCCTTCTGATGCATTCCTTCCGCAGAGATCACGTCAGAAAGATAGCGTCTATCTTATCATATTATTCCCGCAGATGGTCTACTTTTTCGGGCCACCCTGTAGCATCTTATGAGGCTATTTTTACAGAAAAAGGCTTCCGTATGTTAATTTAATATTCCTCTTACACAGAAGTTCTGCACGTCAAATTAATATAGCTAAGAAAGCAGAGCATAGTGATCTTGTTTGCTCTTGTTCTTTCAAAAATGGAACTTAAGCACTATCTGTAAAAGTTAGGAAAGTCGTGCTATCAAAAATGCTGTATTACTTATTTGAACAGATATTATAAGTAATTACTAGAACATTAGGGATATGCATTGTACTTTAACTTACTACCGTATAATTGACAGAGCCAAAAACAATTACTTATGTCACAACTGCGTCATTGAAGTATTTGTATTAAAGATAAATGGCTGGCATGCATATGATCTCACACTAATCTTTCATGAGTTGGATGTAATTATGGAGTTTAATTTTACAACTAAAGCAAATAATTTTGGGCTCAGCGATTCCGCCGAAAAGCCGCTAATTATAAGAATTTAAAAAGTGTATGTATTTGGCAAGCACGGACCACTCAGAAATATGCAATAAAGCCCTAAGCAACATACATATATTTTCAGTTCCACAGCCAGCTGGTATCACCGATGGCATAGCAACGATTGATCAGTCAAAATTTGTCAGTAGGTATTTTAGAAACATCAGTATTGAAAAATGAACAACGCCTTCGCCGGGAATCGAACCACGGACCTCTCGGTTACGCGTCGAGTGTGCTGACCACTACCCCACGAAGGCATGTGAAGAAGGTGGGAGAAATATCTTATATACTCACAATTTTACAGGGCAACGGGGGATTAGGGGCCCCAATCGCCAAATCGTGGTGGTGGAGAATCATCATCCGTTCGGGCACCACTTGTAGAGTCATTAGGAGTTTTTGGAAGCAGAAGAATGAAAAATAACAAACGCCTTCGCTGGGAATCGAGCCACGGACCTCTTGGTTACGCGTCGAGTGTGCTGACCACTACACCACGAAGGCATGCGAAGAAGGTGGGAGAAATACTTTATAAAGTTAAATAAAGAAAAATTCAAGATACGCAGTTAGATAGCTATATACTTTAGAAAACAATGAAGCAGTTTCTGAGCGGAAATAAAAGTATGAAATAATTTTAAAAAATATCGCATTTTAAAATTAATATGGTTATTTGCAAGTAAAAATAAATTAGTACCTAATTCTTTCGCTGTATTCAGGAAAGTCTTAGGACATGCAAATTTTGAGCTTTTACAGCTTAAATTCCAAGCACGTGTAAGTTATATTTTAATAAACTCGTTATTTCTTATGCTAATTTTTTTTTCCACTTTCACTACTTCATCTACTCCAACAGAATATGTAAATGAAGTGAATTTTAAATAGAAGCGAGAATCCAAGTTTCAGAAAGAGAATTGGTAACATTAGCCTGTAGTGCAAAACTCCTTTGTGTGTCTTATGTGCTTTTGCTACGAGCTGGAGATCCTTTTTGGTTCAATTTGAGTTAGTAACCGTAAGCTAATTTGCTTAAAATTTAAATTTGACTTACAAAAATGTTAAATCACTGCTTCTTTCCAGCCGGGGAAGAAGCAGAAGTTGATTTTTATTCACACTTTCAGTTCTATAATTTTAAATTGAAATTAAACTAAGTCCTGTAGTTGTTTTACATTGATGTAACTACTCAGTGTTCTGATATTGAAAGAAAAGACGGGACGATAATTCGTTCAGCATTTCAGAAGGTTAGACTAGTATTTAAATAAGGTTTGAAAAAGGAGTTTAACCTTATAGTCGTTGTCAACGCTCTTTTCTAAACATAAAACAACGCCCTATTACTGATTTCCAGCCACCCGAGTTAAAAGTGTCAGCTGATTTTAATAGGATTAGACTGAAAAAGAAAAAAGACATAGTGCTGACTGTAATAATGCAAAAATCTTTCTTTCGAGAAGTGTTACACGGTAATCTGAAAAACAGAGATAGGGAATTTTCTTTATGCTTAATCTATACATACATATTCATTTGGAAATATTAAAAGAAGTGAGATGGGATTAATTGCACAGTAAAGAAAATAAACTCAAGATATTAAAATTATTTTAAAATAAGCTGTTGACTTAGCAAGCTTTTTACATAAAAGCTATAGTTATTGTTTCCCTCCCATAAAAGCTACATTTTAGTTTTCTTGCACAATAATGAGAAGATCAACACATGAAGATAAAAAATCTAGCCTTAAATCATTTAATAAATCTATTACATGCAAACTGAAATACCAGTTTTGTTTTCTTTCTTCCAATGCGATTAATAATTGTACATAATGCCTGTAACCCTTTGACTACGAATTAGGGGTGAAAATAATAATAATAATCGGTTTTCTATCCAAGCGAACAAAATATGTCATAAATAAAGTAAATTTATTGGGATTTTTTGACAAATGGTTTTCAAGACAAAGGCTGGGACACATATGTCCCAGCCGTAGTTAATGGTAAGATACATATGTCCCACACGTAGCGATCGACCTACTATAAGCACTTTTATTGTTCTGGAAAACTTTCTTAAATGAAATAGATTTACATCATATGGTACAGGGTAAAAAGCATTCTTTGAATAACCCAACATTACACATTGGGCAACTCATATTTGTTCTTTTCTCTATGTCCATTTGCATATAACGAGCACAGCGGCGTCTTGATTTTCCAACTATTGGAAGATGATCCCCAACATTCAGGAGATTCTAAGTAATTTTTAAACTTTCAGTGGAACATACATGTCCCGTTAGTAGTCAAAGGGTTAAATTAAATTTGATGTACATTTTCGAAGCATTTGTCTTTCCTTCGGTCTTAAGAGCCCTTAAATGCTTTAAAAATAGAATCACTATGATAGTAAGTCTGAGAAAACGGGATTTTTTACTGCTGTTCATTACTTTGAAGATTAGCGCATGGCATAGTTTATAAAATACCTTAAAATCATTTATATACAAGATAATTTAAAATACTATATTACTGATGTAAAATGTTTGGTTTTAGCATATCTCCTTTTGAATTGGAATGACTTTAAAAAAAAAGCTATTATTTGTTACAAAGTGAGCTGCATTTAAAGGACTAAATAGATGGATGGCGAGCCATACCCTGCTAAAAAAGCTCCGTAGAAACTCATAACATTTTTTACGGGGAATTAGCCTACGGGTACCCGTACAGTTCTGCGGGTACACGTAGGCCAAAATCCCCGTGTAAAAACCCGTACAGCTGCACGGGTACTCGTAGGCCAAATCCCCGTAGAAAGAAATCCGTACAACTGTACGGGTACCCGTAGGCCAAATCCTCGTAAAAACCCATACGACTGTACGGGTACCCGTAGGCCAAATCCCCGTACAAATTCATAGAAGGAAACCCGTACAGCTGTACGAGTACCCGTAGGCCAAATCCCCTAAAAACCCATTCAACTGTACCGGTACCAGTAGGCCAAAGCCCATAAAAATCCATAAACAAAAACCTGTAGAACATATGGGTACTGTAAACAAAATCCCTCTAAAAACCCATAGCCAGAAACCAGAATTTTATGCGTATCCATAGACCAATTCTCCATTAAAAAATGGATATTTCGTAGGTCTATTCAAGATAAAAACCAGTAGACAAAAACTCAAACCTATGCGTATATCCATAGGCCAAATCTCTGTAAAAGCCAGTATACAAAAATCTACAGACTAATACAGGTACCCATTGGGAAAATCACTACACAAAGCAGTAGACAAAAACCCATAAAGAAAACCAACAGAATTATACCTTAGTGGAGTATCCATACATATAACGGGTATCCATATACAGAATCCCTATAAAAAACAACACACAAAAACAGAACTGTAGATAAAATTTCCATAAAAATTAATAATTATTTGCATAAACCAGCAGTAGACAATTAGCAGTGAAATGTACAGACCTAAAAAGATGGGAGGCTCACAGATTAATTTTAAATACAATTCAATACGAAGAAACTTAATAAAATTTTATAAATATCCAGAAGCCTGCAAGCTGCTGTCCTTCTCTATGCATTTCAGTACCTATAAACATATTGCAAAATATTTATATCAATTCTGTTTACAAAATTTTAAACTTCCTTTATATAATTTTGAAAATAATAGAAAGATAATAATCAAAATCATGATTCACAACCATCGAATGATATAACAGGGTGTTTCAGAGATCATGGGACCAACTTGGAGGGGTGGTGGAGCGTACTAAAACATGCATTTTTTATAGGAATGTAGGGTCTAAAGTGACAGGTTAAGGCAGGAATGCAAAAAAAAAAAAAAAACAACACAGGAAAATGTGTTTATGTACAAAATCAACGCAAAGTGCTTCTTTGTAGCAATACAGTATTCACAATAAATGTTCAAAATTGCGAACACCAGCAGTAATACATGCTTGGTAACGTCGCAGAAGGGACTGACGAACATTCTGAAAAACGACAGGCATTTCGCGCACGCTTGCAGCCGCAATGGATAGTCGTGCAACGAGGTCCTCCGGTGAGTCAACGGTGGTCTCGTAAATGATGCTCTTCAGATGGCCCCATAAAAAAACCAAGCTGGATAAATCTGGCGAACGGAGTGGCCACCGAACGGGTCCACCACGGCCAATCCATCGGCCCGGAAATGTCCCATCCAAGTAATTGCGGACCCGCACGTGGTTATGGACTGGTGCATCATCATGCTGGAACCATATGCGATCACGAACGACAGCCGAAACATCTGCAGCAATTTCGGTAGCACCTCTCGCAGAAAAATATCATAAAATAAGCCATTTGTACGTGCAGGTAAGAGGTATGGGCCTATGAGGTAGTCGTTAACAATACCCGCCCACACATTCACGGAGAAGTGGGTTTGGAATGCACTTGGACGTGCCCCGTGTGGATTATCAGTTGCCCACATGTGCATGTTGTGGCTATTGAAGATGCCGTCCTGTGAGAAAGTTGCCTCGTCCGTGAATAGCACATCCGATGGGAAATCCACCTGCGCCTCACACTGCTGCAAGAACCAATGACAGAAATAAACTCGAAGAGGTTAATCTGTCTCTTGCAAGGCTTGGACTCTCTGCAGATGGTATGCGTGCAAACCATTTTTATTCAATACTGTCCAAACGGTGGAATGACTCAGCTGCAGACGACGTGCAATAGCTCTTGTACTTGTCTGAGGTGATTCATGCACAATGTTCAAGATGGATTCTTCAATGCGAGGTTGTCGTGCAGTTCTTCTTCCACTCCTAGTGTCAGAGGTGGTTTCAAATGACCCGTTTTCACACAGAGACCGATGCAACCTCTCGAACATTGTGTGCTTCTGCCTACGCTTGTTCGGAAACCGTTCCTGGTACAACCGTAGCGCTGCTCTGCCGTTCCCATTAGCAGCACCATACATGAGATCCATGTCAGCTTTTTCCCTGCGCGTAAACTCATCCAGCACGCTTGACATCAGAATTGCGAATGATCCTCTGATGCATCGGATCGTGGTTTGTTCGGCTCACTACTGCTGCATTGCCAGCCAATCACAGCTGTAGTTCCTATTACTGCTCCCTTTTTTGAACATTTATTGTGAATACTGTATTGTTGCAAAAAAGCACTTTGCGTTGATTTTGTACATAAACAAATTTTCCTCTCGTGTCGTTTTTTGGCGTTCATGCCTTAACCCTCACTTTAGACCCTACATTCCTATGCAAAAAATGCATGTTTTATTACGCTCCACCACCCCTCCAAGTTTGTCCCATGATCTCTGAAACACCCTGTATATATATAAATATTTGATGGTTGCGAATCATGACTTTGATTATAAATATATACACATAATACTGTATCTCACTGCATATATATGTATTACACTGTATTTCAGTTCTTTAATTGGGAAATTAGACAGTGGAATTTAATCACATCAGCTTGTTTAACAATCTGACACCTAACGAGAAATGTACTGCCAAAGAATGGTACTTTCTAGCATCTGCTTAAATTTTACGTTACCTACAATGCACTAAACCAGATTTAAACAAAACTAGACAAAACCCTAATTTTGAGGAAAAGACACACTATTACAAGTAAAAATATTAAGCAAACAAGCAAGCAAAAAGAAAAGGGACTTGATTATTAGAAATTTAACAAAGAGTTTAAATTAAGCATAATCACTATCTCCTCAAAACTCGCTTACCACTAATAGCAACAACCTGCAGCTTATTATGACACACATACACATAGATGTTTTGTATGGAATTTGAATCCTAGAATATAATGTACTGAAGAAATAATAATATATATATACTGTATAGACCATCTTTTTACAGTATTTGGAACGTTACCTGTATCTATCAGAATATAAATGAAACCTCAATATAAGAATATAATAAACTTAACAATACCCAAAATGCAATAAATTATATTGTAACAAAACAAACTTTAAAAAATTTACAAGACTCAACAAATACCAACAGTTCGGGAATTGAGGAAATATCTCATAGCGTATAATATCTTATTCTAGTGTTGTATAATCTTCCATAGATTTTATATAAATAAAATCTATAACATAATAGGTATTTATACAACACATAGTTCTTGACGTAAAAATGCTTAATAATTAACTTTCATACTGTATATAAATAATTTATTATTACAAAAGGTGTTTCGTATATCATCTCCAAGGAACATAAATTTAATTAAAGAGATGCATTATTGGAATAAATTTAAGTCGATGTTTTCGGTTTAAGTTATTTACATTTCTATTGCAGAAAAAATACTTTAAAAACTGTATAGAAATATTATTTTGAACTGTAAAATTAAAAAGTAAAATTAAAAGTACTGAAAAGATAGCTATTGCTATTGACCATAGATTATATACTATAAACACACCACTTCTTACTGAGCATTTCCTGTATTTAGACTGCCAAATGAAATTAATAGAGTGCAGCATTTAGCAATATAAATAAATCTTCTACACAGCCTTATACACACAGTTGAAATTACTGTCATCACAATTAAGCAGATATAGCACATATAGTTTCATTTGTTTACAAACAGTTTTTATGTTAACAGCTATACAACCAGATAAATTTTTAATGCAGAAAATTGTAACAAGCATTTCTGCAGTATAACTAATAAAAGAAAATAATGCTTAAATATTACTCTAACTATATTTGAAAGTAATGTTAAAACAATGCCCATACAAGACTCATGATTTGAAAAGATTTGGTTTTAACTGGCTTGTAAAACCTTTCAATTACTTATGCAACATTGATATTCACATAAAAATTACTATACCTAAATCAACTGATTATATGGTGAAACTTTAATTAAAAAATTAATAAACTTTAATTAAAAAAGTAACTCCACAATTCCACATAATGACAGTTTCTTGTAGCCTTATATAACTATCACTGATTTTTAAGTACTGTTATTTAATTATGTTCCTGACAAATGTGTCACTATCAGAGGTGGTTATCTAAGAAAATAATCACTATATGAGGTTTCATTTAATGTAATTTTTTCAATAAATAATTCATACTTTATATTCCCAAGACTAGCACATTTAATATTACATAAACTCTATTAATTATTCACAACTCTATTTCAAAAGCAATTTATGAAAAAAGAACATTCGAAATTTTCTTCAAGAAATTAATAATGATGAAAATTAAAATATGCAAAAAAATGTTTGATTACATGTGTTTTAACAAAATAGCACAAAATATTTAATGTAACAATGTGGTTCTAGTCTCATACTTGTACAGAAATATAGACCAACAAAGAAAAAAATAAAACGATGTAAGATACTATAATCATCTAAATTTTCACACAATTTTAGTAATGCAAAAAAGATTCCTTGGCTTGTATGTCTTGCCTACCTAATTCAATAAGTAATGCACACATTAAATATTTCAATGTTTACTTCATTTAAAAAAACTAACTTTTTGATTTGCAAAATATAATGAGTACATTTAAGACATAAAAAAAAATATTCCTTCTGCTCAACCACATCACATTGGTCAAAAAATTGAAAATTAAATCATGCAAGATCTCTTTTAAGTAAGGTAAGCTCAAATTTATTAGTACATAATATTCAAATGATAAAGATCTACATGAAAAAGCTTTAAAAGGTATTTCTAAACTATAATCAAAAAACAAATTTTCGAAACTACAGTTTTTGTATAATGCAATGTGCATCTGATGTAAACACACTGAGCCAAATTATCAAGTCTGAAATTATCACTTTTCAGTCTTTAAGCATATTGCTTTTTAGGATAAAAGCAAAGATAGAAAATCAATTTCATGCACAGAAAATCCATTTCAGAATTATTTAACTGTCAAAAACGTTCGCTGAATGCATTAGACATGATTACACGTGCATGGCTTTACTGTTATTTCCTTTCATATTATTTCATATTCACAGTCAATGTTGGTATTTTATTTTTTATTATAAACATCTAAACAGTAAAACATAGTAAAAATTGTAATATTGTAAATTATTTATTGCATTACTACAGCCTACTATTTACCAAGACGATATCATAAACATCCCATAACAACATCAACAAGAAGGATGCCCATATTGCTTCTTCTGTGAACGGGGGAGGGAGGGGAATTCTTTTCCTCACGTCAGCATTAATACGGAGAAAAATAGTTTGAACGTGGTCATGTTAAAGGATGATGGTTGATACCGGTGTTTATTTGTAATATCAGAAATGTCGATATATGCATATATAAGTGTGTATGTCTGTGTATCCAGAGAACCAACTCGTGGCGAAATCACCTTCCTAAGATGACCGCCTCTGAACGAGACCAGTATTTCTGAAAACTTAAATATGTTTTGGTATTAAAACATTCCTTCTGTAAGACGATCACCCACAAAGAAAATTCTGGAAGTGTGACTGGTCGCCTTATAGAGATTCGTTTCGTAGAGGCAACCTCCCTAAGGTGACAACTTCTAAAAGATAAACGTATTTCTGAGAACATAAGTATATATTGGTATTGAGTATCATTTCTCTAAGGCGACCACTTGCAAAGGTGCATTTTTATGTGTGGCTGGTCGCCTGAGAGAGACCACGTTGTGTGTAGCGTATGTGGTTATTGTTTCCGACAAAAGTTTTTAAGAAATCAAATAAATGAGCATATATAATAAAAACCCTCTCTTAAACGACCACCTGCATTTCCAGGTTACTCTGATGGTCTTAAAAAAATCATATTTTTATTCTTAGAAATACTGATCGTCTTAGAGAAGAGATAGAGACGAGAGAGTTTACTATATGTTTTTTAACTTTAAAGCTTTCTCTTGGTTACAAAACAAAAATAACCTTATTTTCAACTGTATCCAAATAAACGAAATAAAAGTAAATAAATAAATAATTTCAAATAATCAATAGACTACAAGAATATCAATGAATTTTGGTTTACTGACACCAGTATTAATTTCATTGTTTCGAAGAATTCTAACGACGTCAGTTAGAAAATTAGAATAAACCCATATAAACCAAGAGAAGATTTATTTGGCATCTATTTCTATTATATTGATACCAGTCAGAAAACCAGTAAAAGTCAATGTAAACCAATGCAAACCAGTAGAAAGTTCTGACATTGATGTTGGTTGTATGTGTGTCAGATGATACCAGTAAGAAAAACCCACAGAGATCAATAGAAACCAGTAAAAGTCAATAGAGACCAACAGAATTCTTTTTATGGGTACCAGTAAAAGTTTTATTGGTTTCTATGGGACATTTTGAAACCAGTAAGAGAAACCCACAGAGACCAACAGAAACCCATAGAATTTTATCGGTACCCATAAAAATTTTACTGTATTCTATGGGGAATTTTTAGCAGGGCAGCTTTCGCGTACTTTGCATAGAGGTTACAATAAATGAACGAATGCAGTAAATGAGAGTTTTCTGTTCGAATCTCCATTAGAGCAGAGCACTTTTTAATCGTTATTATAAATTCCTTTAACATTAATTTGAAAAAATAACTTATTCATGAAAAAATAACAGAAAAAGAAAATACTTTTTGCTGAATACGAAGCAGCGTTGATCGCCTAAGGCGCTGAGATTTCTGCAACCGGATCTGACTATACACAACTTTCTTAAGATCTGCCTACCAAATATCATTCTGAATATGTCCCCTCCCAAATTATTCCTCAGTTTTTCATTCAATTTGAGAAATATGATGCGTGTTGAAAAATTAAGTTTTATTTTATTGTTTTGAAATTTATTACAGATGTTTGTAATAAATTTCAAAACAAAGCAATAGCTTTTTATTGTACATACAGATAAGTTTCATATGGATGTTACATAAATGATGCTGAACAAACATACACTGACTACCAATAAGTATTTGGACACCTGTGATAGAAAAGAAAAACTAACTTTATTCAACATCAATAGTTGGTAGAACCTCCAGGAGAGGTAATTACAGCGTGGACCCTCCGGGGCATACTTTCCAAAAGTCTTTGTATGACAGCTAGTGGTATTTTCTTCCACTCGGCTTGGAGAAGGCATAGAAGTTCCTTCACCGATTTTGCATGGGTAAGTGCACCCCTGAATTCGGTGATGCAACTCGTCCCAGAGGTTCTCGATAGGGTTCAGGTCTGGACTCTGGGCAGGCCAGTCCATTCGATGAACTCCATTGGCACCAAGCCTTGGTTAACGTCGAAACATGACAACTGGCATTGTCGTCCTGAAAGTAACAGAGGTCAAAGTCATAGGAAGCACATTGTCATCCAAAATAGTGCAGTAGCCATCGGAGTTGAGCTTACCATGAATGGGGACCAAGGGTCCCAGCCCTTACCAGGAGAAACACCCCCAGACCATAATTCCACCTCCGCCGAACTTGACTGTTGGCACAATGCATTCTGGCAGGAGACGTTCTCCAGGTAGATGCCAGACCCAGACCCTGCCATCCGAACGGTCAAGGGTGAACCTTGATTCATCACTCCAAAGAACTCGTTCCCACTGATCTACGGTCCAATTTCGATGTGCTTTGCACCATATTCATTGAAACAATACTCCCGGATGCCTGTTGAAACTCCTCGCGGATGAAGGCCATCGGTTGGGTGCGGTTCTTCCGAATTTCTCTGGACAGCACTCGTCGGTATCTATCTCTCAGTTTCGTTGGTCTGCCGACTCGGGGCACATTCCGACAATCACCGCTCACCTTCCACTTCTTAATCACATAGGCCACTGTCGATTTTGGGTACTTCAGATCGCTAGATATGTCCCTTAAGGATCGGCCACATTTGCGATACCCGATAATTATACTTTTCTCGAAATCAGAGAACTCCGAACTGCGAGGCATCTTGCATGCGACTAAAGCCGATGCTGTTTCCTGCAAGATATATAAAGGCGGAGTCCGTGATGTACCATAGGGCCGCAGATATCGTCATTTGCATAGGTGCCCAAATACTTATTGGTAGTCAGTGTATAAGATCTTGACATTGAAAAATGTTTTTATAAAATTTTAAATAATACGAGTCTTGGATACTACACATCATATGGTTACGAATTTTTTACATATGTAATTAATTTTAGCGAAATTATACGTAAATTCTAGTATCTATTGTATAATGTAACATGAAAGGTCTCAAGAATGAAGCTCCACCGGTAAAATAATGTTACAAGAGCAGGTCCATTAACACTGAATTAGATGGGCATTTCAGAGATAGCGCTAAGCTGGCGAAGGTTTTGGTGACTAATTTTTGTGGACAAGTTAGGAGAGAAATCGCCAAAAGTTGCCAAACCTGGTGACATTTTAGTCCAATTCGTATATAATTTACCGAGTACACCTTCCAGCAATTTCGAGAAACCAAAAGTACTGGAAATCTCTCGGCCTCCTAGAGAAAACTGTATAAGATGAGGGAGAGTATCAGTTTAGTTTAGTTCAGACTTGAGTCCAGAGAATACTGAGATATCACTCTATGAGCTTATGCGTTGAGACTTTGTATAATACCTTGCGTTTAACGTTCTTAGTATTTTGAAATGGTAACTACTGTTTGTGCTCTGTCATACTGAGAAGAGCTGTACGAGTACTTTTGAGAAAAGTTTCAGAAGTCTAAAGTGTTTCTTTGGGTAAAATAAATTTTATCACTCTATCACGGTTATATGTACATTCAATCTATTACGAATCTGTACCCACATAACAATATTTATTGCAATTTGCTTTTTATTTCTTTCCCGCATCCAGAATGAATTTAATGCTAACTGTAATACTCCTCTGTCCGAAACGTTCGTGGAATATTCTTGTATAGCAGTTTCATTTGAAATGTAAGAAATTATCCAATCACATTCGAAGTACGAGCTATCGGAATAAACATATTTGCTTCAACGTTCCTGTTGTTCTTGAAAGCATTAGCAAAATGCCTCTTTTGGTATCTCTCACAGACTGGCTGTCATGCTGCTTTCGATAGCTTTGTAAGGATTTTAAGTTTTACTAACGTTTATTTTATTTTAAAACTATGCTATCCCCTCTTATTTCCCATTTATGGCCAGAATAAATGCAAGTAGATTTGTTTGTGCAAAGGAGGTAGCAAAAAGTATTTAAGACATGGCTTTTAGCAAAACAAAGAGAGAGCGACTTCTGGCTGTTTCACCACGCGCGTGCTTTTCATGTCTGCCTTTAAGGCCAGAACTTAGTTCTCGCTGATATTTGAAGATGCACTGTAGTTTTTGCATTCTGCTCACTACATACGTAGTGTTAAAAGGCCAATGTTCGCGTTACTACTCTCTGCGAAAAGCATCTAAGTTTAGTTCTTATTTAGTTAAGCTAGTTTATTTCTCATTTTCTACGTTTTAGATCGTAAGTGCTGGTCTCTGTATCCCAAAGTCGGGAACGTCTGTATGCTGTAAGAAATAAAGGGTAAATTTAACCCTTCTTAACTTTGTTGTACCTTCTACCACACGCAAGAACATAGCTTTGACTAAGCTCCCTGGTTCCTACTCAGAACTCCAGTTAGGTCTGCAAAGGCAACTAGAAGAAACAGTAGTCCTGACAGCTTGAATTATCCGAAATGATGAATCTGTAGAATCATCTTCATAAGACAGAATAACGGGGTTAGAAAATGCTGAGAATTTGACGTCTACCTGTACGGTTAACAGATGCTTTTACTTCTAACGATTACACAATAAGATGAATTGTGGTGTTCCGCATGATACAGCTTCATAAGTTTCTGCTATATGAGTCTACATTAATGCTCTATGACAACCAAATTCAATTACTATAAATCTGACTTAGGTGACGTGTTTCATAAACGAACTTTTTGAATACAGGAGAACAACAGAGGGGAACATAAGTACCAAATATAGTAATTAACGTTTTTTAAGCTTTTACTTTACACCGAAGAGCCATTATATTATGATCACCCTGTTAATAACAAGTAGGACCACCTTTAGCCCTCAAAACTGCCAGCACCCGGCGTAGCATTGACTCCATAAAGTGCTGATACGTAGTGTGAGGTATCTGGTATCAAGCGCTTCCAACTGGTCCTGTAATTCCCTCACATTGCGAGGGGGTAGCGTGGCAGCACGAATTTGGTTTTCCAGGTGCGATCACAAATGCTCTATTGGATCAACGTCAGGTGAATTTGGAGGCCAAGACATGACTTGAAAGTCACTGGAATGTTCCTTGAACCACCCCCTGACGATTCGACCCTTAAGACATGGTGCATTATCCTGTTGGTCAACACCATCCCCCGCCGGAAATACTGTTGTCATGAATGGGTGAACCTGGTCTGCAACGATGTTCACGTAGCGCGCAGACGTCAGGGGTTCGTCTGTACAGATGATGTGCCCTAATGTCCTCCATGAAAACATTGCCCATAACATAATATCCCAGCCAGCGGCCTTTCTCCGTCCAACTATGGATCCGGAAGCCAGGGTTTCGTTTGGAAATCGGCGTATTAGCACACGTCCGTCGATGTGATGGACCTGAAAACGTGATTCGGCGGACCATGAAACTTTCTTCCATTCTTCTAATGTCCAATTCCGATGTTTCTTTGCCCATTGCAGACATAACTGACGATGAGGTACCGCCCGTGCAGGAACATGCTTCGGCCACCGGCTGGGTAGACCCATACGCAGCAATGTACGCGGCACAGTGTGTTGAGAAACATTGTTTGAGTCGCCACTGCTGTAGCTGGTGGTGATTTCGGCTGTTGTAGCTCTTCGGTCATGGCGAACAATGCGTAGAAATCTTCGCTCTCCTCTGGAATAAACGCGCCGTCGACGACACATTGCTGGCCCGTGACTTGTCGTTTCACCATTCACAGACCACTTTTGATATGTGCTCATAACTGCATGTGAACAGCCCACTAAACGCGCCGTTTCTGATGTTGATGTTCCCAGTCAAGGAGCCACAACAATTTGACCTTTATCGAAGTCTGATAAATCAGCTGGTTTTCTCATACGTCGCTAATCGAGCTATATTTGGGAAGATTCCTTCATTTTCCCGCTATTGCCGTGTTAACTTGCAAATAGCAAGCTGTATACCAGCTGTTTTGACTTCATGAGGGACACTGTAAGTATTGGAATGCCTGAGTGTACTAATACCAATATCGAACTATAGCTGATTTATCGAGCTAGCAATGCATAGCCGCCTTATATACTCCAACGCCAGCTGCATACGCCCGGTGGTTTTGTTCCTGGGCGGGCCCACTAGATGGAGGGCGGTCATAATATAATGGCTCTTCGGTGTATATCAGCACACTTATAGTTAACATTCTCTTTTTTTATGGCACTTTGATGATACGCAAGACAACTTAAACACTCATTACTCAGAATTTAAATATTTTCAGTTTATATGGAAGAGAATTAGGGTGTCTCACAAAAGTATTTCTTCAGAAGCAAAACACGAAGAGGAGGCTGCACTCAAAATCAACCGTTTTGAATAATATCTGCTTTTAATACTTTCATTAAATTTCAAATTACTTAATCAAAAGAAGTAAGCTTACCAAAAAAATCGATTGTCCGATTCAGTTGTAAAATGTGCCCGTTGCTCACATAATGTCAGATCTAATGGTTCCTCAGTAGAGGACCATGAGAAATAAAATGTGCCTGAATTGAGGACTTTACGAACTTCTTGAATTCTTTCAACATCTTCCAGGTTATTACGTAAACTGATAAAATAGGTTTCGGTGACTCGAAATATTTCGCTATTTAGAACTTTACCAACAGAAAGGCAACTGTTGACTAAAGCCAAGTACAGAAGTGCTGTACCGCCTGGAAGAACAAAGAAAAAAAAACTTTATTACTTCTCATAACAGTTTTAATAAATATAACATCTAAAATAACATAAAAGTAATACCAAGTAAATTCTAACACAGGGACCTTCTATTATGTCATTTTTAGTAGATTCAAAAGCAAAAGTTTTTCTCTTTAAAAATGAGGGGTTAAGCACACCTGTGAAAAGGAGGGGATTACCATTAAATATGAATTAAGTAATATTTAATGGTTACATTAAAATTAATTACCATTAAATATTAATGACACACCATTAAATATTAATATTTAACGACCAAATCTATTTGCCGAAACGACCCAAATAAAATACCAGTACATTGATAGCACGGTTCACAAATATAATTCATTTCTGAACGCTGTTCGTCACCCGAAATGTTCACATACCAAATTTATTTTTCTCCACGGGAATTAATGCAAAATGGAAATCATTTCTACCTGGAGCACGGATGACTATACATATTTAAACCTTTACTTTGAGCACAAGTTTATAATAGAAAACGAATGGAAAGTGTTAGATAAAAGCTTCCCCAATGCGTGCGCACGCACGCACGCACACGCACACACACACACACACACACACACACACACACACACACAAATGAAACAAAACTAAACAGTTAAATTGGAGGAAAATTTACTTTTTTTTGTACCTATACGAAGTTGATGGGCATACGAGGAAGGTGATGAGAAGCAATAAGGCAAGGCGTGCTGTTGTGTGGATTTAGGAATCTCCTTCCATAAAAACAACAGTAGGCTTCTTTCTTCTTTTTTTCTCTCTCTTTCTCTTAATGCCACTTGACTCTGCTTGAAACTCACTTTAGACCCAATCTCACTAACATTTCTCCAGTATGATTAGATTTTGTGTACGTTTTAAAATGTTTCTAAAGCGAAAGACGGCACTGCCCTTCTGTGGCTTACTACTCTAAGAGGAAGATATTGTTAAAAAATGTTACACCGTTTTGAACAATTTCGCGAAGCAAAAGACTAGGTTTTTCAGTTCCTGTTCCCTTCAATGAGCTGCAATATCGTAAATATTTTATTATATCATCAAGTATATAACCCAGTAAAACAACAAATAGGACTGCTTTTGCCAAAATCCATAGCCAATATAAAATGAAAATAATTAAATTTCATAATAGAATGCTTTCATTTCGAAAGGATGATAACACTCAGCGCAGCAAATGACTCGCATTATCGAAAATCATATACTATACCTCGAGGAAATAGACCGACTACATACATTTTCGACCCCTTCCCTCAAACGTCAGCATACATGATATAGCGATGTCTACTTATATATAAAAAAAATTATTACACTTTTTGAACAATCAGATTATTTATTTGAGAAAAGATAGCTAGACAAAATGAGTAAATAGACGTGTTTTCCAAAAGAGAGAACAGGAAATTTAGCTGTAGCCAAGGAAGTGTGTTGACAGTTCGAAAGAAATCACTGGAAATACGTACCGTATGAGACCGTGCTTATCTTATTAAAAGAAAACTCAGTAGAGCTACAGTAAAAATGAAAATATAACAGACCCTAGAACTGCGTTGACGTCGAAATGTGGCGTGAAACTGCAATGACTGACTACCAAGTGATCTGATCATCAAATGAAGCGGTGTTCCAGACCATAACAGACTGTGTGGGAGCCTTTTGGTGGATATATGGAAGCAATGGCATTGGATAGTTCGTAACCAAACACATGCACAGGCGATCAGAATCCAGAAAACACGTGACATATCGATGAAAATAATTCGACCCCCATGGGCTGTGTCATTCACACTCGGTCCTACTACAATCAGTACTCATAATATTGAGTGTTAAGAAGCTGTTAGAGGAACCGGCATCGAAAGAATAGTTTTTTTCCCGGAGTTGCCAACAATGATTCAGGTGGTTACTTCTGTATCAGTAACATGATAGATAACCAATTACATATATGGTGCTGTTCGCGCTACTCTCCCCACTGCTTTAATTTTCAGTTCAGGCGTTTTTCCTATAGAGTACGTAATCAACCGACTTACGTAACAGGCGACTTACAAAAAAGCACAAGAGCTGTAACATTCAAACTGAAACCTTTCCAATCAGGAGCGAGTTCTCCGTAAACAATTCCTCCTTTCCTCGACGCACAACTTCTTGCAAATTCTTTGTTTCGTGCATTGAAACAATATGCTCGTGAGATACCGCTCACGATATCGTCAAAACGACAACTCAGATGACCTCGACTGTTCTTAAGCCGTCAATATTGAGAGGAATATAAGCTGCCAGATTCCAGCACTTAATCTTCCACTACATAGCAAGATTAGCTGCCACAAAAAAACTTTTTTTAAAAATACATTTCATAAGTTTTTAGTTTATATAGGAGCAAATACTACAGCATGAGGTTTCATTTATAAAAGAATACAGTGTAAATAATATACATACATATAATAATATACAACATGCATATGATAATAATAAACACTGCAGTTTCTTAGCAAGTAACACTTAAAACTCTTACAAATTCGACTCTGGATGATGAAGATTTGAACGATGTAGGTCAGGAATAATTTGAAAGTGGCGGATAAAGTACTTTTACTTGTTGGATTCCAATGTTAATGGATCGCTGAGGTATGTGCATTAAACGCAAGGGGAATTACGTAGAAAACTAAGAAAGTAATTTCAAGCATACATATGCAAACAAAAATGCATAAATCTTGCATATATACAGGGTGTCCGTAATTAAACTTGAAATTTGCGAGTGGTCTGTAGCAAAAACTATACAGCGGAATTGCATGAAAATTGGATAATGGCAGAATGAAATGATGGGAATTTTATCGAAGGAAAAAAAATGAGTTTCAAAAACCATCCTTAAGTGGCGTATCATAGCTTTAATGAGAACATATAACTAATCTACAAAAGTTTACAAAATATGCTCGATATGATGTCCATCATTGTCTGCTACCGTCTGGAAGCGTAAAATCGCATGTTCGACTGTTGAAAGCAGCATGAACTGGGGAATGTTAGGCACATGGCGTTTTATGCTTTCTTTAAGGTTGGATAGAGATGTGATGGGATCACGGTAGACCATGGCCTTGAGGTACCCCAGAGCTAAAAGTCGCAAGGATTCAACTCGGGGAGATCTAGGAGGCCAACTTGTAGGAAATTGCCGGCTGATGATTCTGTCGTCACCGAAATGGCGGCGGAGCACTTGTTCCACACAACGGGCAATGTGTGGAGGAGCACCATGCTGCATAAACACTGTGGTTACATCACATCGCCTTGCCTGAAGAGCCGGAATAACGGACTGCTCTAATAATGAAGCGTATCGTTGACCGGTGACCGTGCATGTCACAAGCCCTGCGGCGCTGTACTCGTGGAAAAAAATGGACTTACAATGAAGGTTGCAGTAAAGCCGCACCAAACCGTTAAATGCGAAGAGTGTAATGGAATTTATAGGAATTGATGTGGGTTTGTAGCAGCCCAAATACGGCAACTGTGCGTGTTAACCGCGCCTTCCATATGAAAGTGGGCCCCGTCGGTTCACAAAATGTTTCATGGCCATTCATCCTGCAGTTCAACTCGCGCAAATAACAGCAAAGAAAAATTTTGTCGACTATCCAGATCAGCTGGTAAGAGCTGCTGCATTAGCGAAAGTTTATACGGATAGTACCGTAAGATCTTTTGAAGAATCTTATGAACAGTGGAAGGAGGTTGGTCAATAGAGCGGCAATACGCGGAACACTAGTGCCGCCGATGGTTTCCGATCTGTCTTCCTCCACTTGCGTCGCTACATCATCCACTACCTGTGCTGCAACACACTTTCATCCCCTTCCTGGCTGAATCCCCAATGTTCCCGTTGCTTCAAATTTCCTGATCATGTTTGTTAGTCCTTGACTAGTGAGTGGACCTTTTCGTAACCGCTTCAAAGACCGAAATTTCTGCAAAGCTTCGGTAGCAGAGTCTCCGATTTGGTAAAACAATTTCACCAGTAAAGCACGTTCCTGGAGAGTCAACGTCATCTTCCTTGACTTGAAAACTAGTATAACTGCGGTTCGCTTCTCGCACCTTTATAGGGTTGCTGTGCGCGTACAGGATTTACTATGGTTACGACATTTGCATATGGCAATAGTTTACATTGCACAGCGCCATTTAGTGGTGGTTTTTGAAACTCATTGTTTTTTATGGGAGGCTCGATAAAATTCCCATCATTTCATTCTACCACTACGCAATTTTCATGCAATTCTGCTGCATACTTTTTGCTACAGACTGCTCGCAAATTTCAAGTTTAATTATGGACACCCTGCATATTAGGCTCAAAACTGCTCGAACGCTCTTCTATATGGGGTCGAAATAAATAACATCTGAGTTATAAACTGGGCCACAGAAAACAGCAACTGCATGTGTAATCAAGTTTCTATTACCCGGTACGGTTTAGTGAATTTTACGGACTGAGATAGCCTGCCTAATACTTTTTTCGGCATGGTTGCAGTCTATGGAAACATACAATTTTTATGCCATTGCTAAGATGTGGGCTACTGTGTTTAGACAGGAGAAATTGCCACTTGAAGATGATTTTAGATCAATGCGGATGTGACTACTGAAGAAATGTATGAAATTAAGGGATATTAGATGGAATACTGACGATGAATAATTTCTCAGATTGTTCTCAGAAATGGGCATCGTGGGGATCGAACTTTTTCACTATAAGTATACCCAGACAGTTGACACCATAAATAAACAAACATAGAATCGAATAATCACCGGAACTGGTCTCCATGATACACATCCTTCAAAATTTTTATTCTTAGCTATTGACAGAAAATGAAACACAGCTTCAAAATTGTGACTCGGAAAAGAAACGAAAGCGTAATGTGTAAAGTCCAGAGAGTTCTCCAAGTTCAGAGAACCAAAATCTGCCCGGAATGTAATCTTTGGGGATGAAGAGATAGCACTATTTATTGATCGATTATACGCCACACAAACCCGTGATACCAAGTGCTTATTATGCTAACCAACTGACTCAAGCCCGACAAACTATTAAGGTAAAACGCCGTCGCAAACTGAACAAAATGCGAAATGTTTTGTTTTTGAAGAACACTGTGCCAGCAAAAAAGGTTCAAATTTCCCAAACTACTTAGCCCAACTAAAGGCTGAGTGGTTTAGACACCTAAATACTGGTAGTTCGACCTGGCTTGGGCTACACCTCAGGTGAACGGGATGGCTGTATGGTTGGTTTTCATCGTTTTCCCCACGTGTGATGTGAATAAGAGCCAGTTTCCCTCGGAAGGTCCTCCACAAAAGTATCCCTCCTTTCAGGCAGACAACTCGTGTGGCTCTATCATATTAAATAGCCTAACATAACCAGACTTCTGTTTAGCAACGTGTATTTCAGCTGCTCTCCATGAACCGTACTGATTAGACAGGGCCCCAAGTGATTTCCCCCCCCCCAAAAAAAACTGGGCCATTATTTAATATTCACGTTACACCAAAAAATGCTGACTCAATCGACTGCCGTTCAGGAACGATTTGATGGCCATGAAAAACTCTTTTTTTCTGTTATAATATGAAACTAACGGATCGTTGCATTAAAATTAAGTTGCTTTAAAATCAAGGGAGTACTTTTAATAAAATGTGCCACACAAAATAACAAGTGTAATTAAGTTTGTAGTATCTTGCACGGTTTGAAGAATTTTACGGGCTCTGATAGCCTGCTTTGTAAATTTCCATGAAAGGTAGAACATGCTAGAATATGCAAATAGGCAGCATATCACGACATGCGCACATTAGTCAAGGGTAATGGCATCGTGTCATAGAATAAGACGGTAGATTGAAATGTGAATTTTCCATTCGGAAACAGCGTTTCGTCTTCTTCTTTTTTTTTCTTTTTTGTGTGTGTGTGTGTGTGTGTTGGAGGTCTTATTATACCTTCTACAAGAAAAGAAGGAACTCATATCAATCCACGAACACAAACAAGAACTGAATCGTAAGAGAATCTCAAACTACCAATACTTTGACTGTACTACGCAAATGCTGCGCAAACAATAATCGGTACAGATCCAATAATTGTAAAAAAAAATTACAAGTGATGGGTCCATGAGAGTCACATAGACAATGACGAATGGGTTATGAATGGCCTCCACCCACCATTGCCAAGACGACAAATATCTTGTCTACATCGCTGTTAGGGATACTACAGTATATCACACACTCTGGGTCAAGAAAATGAGTATCTTGCACAGCACCTATTATCCACACGTACGGTGCGAAGAAGTCTGCAATGCTACTGTCAGCAAGGTATTTATTGCTTCAGCTTCCTTTAACAGACCCTCAATTGAAAGACGTAGTCTTTTCTCATAAATCCCACCTTTCTCATAGTATTAAGATTACCGTATTCGTATGCGGAGGCACTGAGACGAAAGTTTGAGGTCTTCACTGTCATACCGGCCCATCATCTGGACTGATGTATGAGGTTCACTATGTACACATCCCATTTCTCTATAGTTCGCATACCTTGTATTTTCAGTAACCACCGTTACATTACTCAGATTTAACTGTAGCTCTGCCATACCTCCGAGGCTTCCACCGCCTCACCTCTGAATAGAACAATGTGAGACGGCATGTTGCACACACTATTCTGTGACTTTTCTACTCGCAGGTAGCTCAACTTTTGCCTTTGACGGTCCGTCTTCAGATCTCTTGCGGGGATTCATTTAATTTGTCTTACAGTTAATTTCCCCCAAGGGGAAAGCGATAAAATAGTAGATTTAACTGTTCATTGAGACGTGGGAAACCACTGCCCTCTAAGAACATTGAGCCAGTCTAGCACATCTTCCAAGAAGTCGCGTATCTTCCAGTACGTGGGAGTAACTGCGAAACTGGTGAACTTTTTGCTATTCGCTTTCCACGTGAAGTTTTACTTTGTCGTGATCTGAGGGCTCCCTCGAAAGAGGGTCCAATTGTCGCTTCCCTAACGAGGCACGCAGTCGTCCCCTAGTGTTAGGACACTATCCCCACACGTCTTCTTGCAATGTAACAAGCACAATCGAAAAGGACGAAGCGAAAAAGGCATGGAAGCCTTGCCAGAGAAGGTCTATCAAATGATGCTCCACAAACAGTTCAGGACAGAACAGATAGTCAGACACCAGTAGAAGATGATTCTACATTTGATGGTGAGCAGTTTTGTTTCCAAGTTACACTGGATTATCGAACAGAACTAGATGGTACATTTACCGCAGCAGAAGTCCACAGAAAAGTAGCGAAAAAGTTAAAAGAACACTTTGTAAAAGTTCTAAACATCGTTACAAAAAAGAACTTGCATATAATAAACCTAAAAGGTCAGGTTAAACGAACAGAAAATATAGAAGACTATAATAGCAAGAGTGATAGCTGCAGCAAAGCCCATATATGCAAACGTAGCACAAAGAGGCCGATCAACATAGCGAGCCAGGTCACAAAAGAAAAGTAAAAAAGAACCAGAGCATGTTACAATAATATTCCCAAAAAATTAAATGACACTAGACGAGGTAAGAGAAAAGACAATCAAAAACTTCGACCTCGTGCAACTCAAAGTAGGGGTACGGGCAATAAAGAAAGTCAAGAAAGGAGGGATCCTCAAACAAGTAGATAAAAAAGACGAATTAGAAGTACTTGAGGCAATAAGAGAAGATCGTAAATTAAAAGGAATCGTCGAAACTAAAAGACCGCTTAAAGTAAATACCAAAATAGTTATATATAACGTAGATAAAGAATCAGACAAGGAAATAATTAAAGAGAAAATGGTGATACAAAACTCACGATTACAAAATGCTGAGATAGAGATTCTATTTTCAATGAACGGAAGATATGGGAAACACTGGGTAGCTTCAGTAGACCCCACAAGATTTAAACAAATAATGAAAACAGAGAAACTCAATGTCCAATGGACACGAAATAATATAAGAGAATTCATTCAAGTTATGCAATGTTATAAGTGCTTAGGTTTTAATCACGCAGCTAAAAACTGCATAGAACAATTGCGATGTACAGGATGCGCCTCCGATGAGCACCAAAACAAAGACTGTAAAAGAGAAAAACCCAGATGCATCAACTGTCACAAGATTAATGTCAAATTCAACGCAGGGTTGGATACACAATACGACAGTAGAGACAAAAACTGCGCATGCTATCAAAAGGAATTACAAAAATATACACAACGTATAAATTATGAGTAAATTTACAACAATCCAGACAGATTTACAGCACTGCAGGTGTACGACAACATTCTTCAGAGAATATCTTGAGCAAAATTATAAAATTAAAACAGCATGTATTATCAAAGACAACCAGATTCAAGGATTTCCAATGAAATTCAGGAAATATTACTCCAAAAATAGTGCAAAAGCAGGAGTCATCATTACTGACCATACAGTACCAGTCTTGAAACTTTTATGCACAAACACAATAACGGCAATTAGGATCCAAAGCACGATTCCCTTTCTCATAGACTCAGTCTATTGTTCACAATCCCAGGACATAGACCCGATACTACAATGGTGTGAAAAACATAGGCAACAATGTAAAAATTTAGCAGATAGTCATGAAATTGCAGAAAAGGAGGTCTGGAGAACAGTACAATGAACACGTAAGTCAATAGAAACGTCATGCGTATGCAAATATCAAGAACGAAACGTCAGAAGCGACGTGAGCGTACACAAAACGCGTGATGTCAGCGCGCGCAGCTCAACAGTAGAATAAAAGGAAGGACGGAGACGCAATTCAACATATTCGCTGCAAGTGCCAGTGAGTCAGTTCGTGAAATATGGCTAGAAGAAATCACCTGGACGACTTCACACGTGGAAGAATGAACGGAAAGCTGGAGGAGGGGCGTACTGTCACCAGTGTAGCTGCAGAGTTCGGAATCAATAAAAGTGTCGTTTCGCGCGCTTGGAAAGCGTTCCAAACCACAGGTACAGCTGTTAGAAAGGTTGGGGGTGGCCGCCCGAGGACGTCATCTGCAGGGAATGACCGATATATCGTCCTGCAGGCGAAAAGAGGCCAACAGCACTCAGCAAGTGCCATTGCTCAGCAACTATGTACAGAAACGGGGCGACAAGTGTCGCGGTTTACTGTGGCCAGACGTCTTCCCAAAGGGGGCCTATTCGCCCGCCGTCCTGAACGCTGCTTCCCGTTGAAAGTGGCCATCGACGCCACCGTTTACAGTGATGCAGAGAGCACAAAAACTGGACAACTGATGAATGGAGTCATGTCCTCTTTACGGATGAGAGTCGGTTCAGTACCAGAAGCGATTCTCAACGCGTTTTGATTTGGAGAGAGGTCGGGACCCGGTTTTATCCCAGTAACATCAAGGAAGGACACCGTAACGGTGGTCCTGGAGTTCTTGTTTGGGGAGGTATTATGCTGAACGGGCTAACTGAGCTCAACGTTTTCAACAGAGGGTCTGTAACCGGGGATTGTTATTGTGTGGAGGTACTCCTTCCCCATGTCCGTATGTTCCGATGTGCCATTAGCCCAAACTTAATTTTTATGGATGACAATGTACGACCACATCGGACTCTTGCTGTTGAGGGGCTACTGGAAAGTGAAGATATCACTCGAATGGATTGGCCAGCGTACTCCCTAAATTTAAATCCCATCGAACATGTGTGGGATGCTTTGGGGAGACGCATTGCAGCACGCTTACATCTTCCGGAGAACACCCAACAACTCAAACAGATGCTGATTGAGGAATGGGCACTCCTACCGCAAGAAATGTTGCACCAGCTGGTTCTGAGTATGCGGAGACGGTGCAAAGCAACCATTACAGTGAGGGGAGGGTGTATCCCATGTTAAGGAATATCTGCTTGTTGTTCTTCCTTTTGGATAGACAACCATGACTCACGATACTATGCGTTCAATAAAGCTTGTTTTCGTTTGATTCGATACCATATGCATTGTATTCCTTTTTCAGCTCCGATGCTTCCACCATCCTTTACGTACATAATATTCTCCTTCATTTCTGCATTTCATGTCTTTCAGTTGATTTCTCGTGGCGTTATGGCAAAAAACTCTGCTGTTGCTTTAGTTTTGCACACCAGTGCATATTAAAACTAAGAATTTTATGTTCACAAATTGACTAGGACAAACATCTCAGTTGAACAGGTTTACAAAGTCTTCGTCTGTCCCCAAATCATCTGGAAGGAAACTATATTAGCGATATTCTTTCATAAACCAGTTGCACTTGATTACCAACCCTCCTTATTGAAACTATTTTTGGCCCTCAAACACTTTCATTCACACCAAACTTTAAATCTTCTTCCCCCCATGCTTTTCAGAAATTGTTCTGAGTGAAACGGCTTTTTATGTTGTTTTTCCGTGAAGATACACTACCACTATCCAACCGCTACGATTTGTTAGAAACTCGACATTCGAGACCTCAGAAGACTCCTTAAACACAAAGCTAGTTCTAATGTACTAACATAGAAGCCTAATTTAAAATTCTTAAGTGAAGCTGGAGGTCCTAACTTTAAACACATTTAATCTGTACGTTCACTGAATTCATCTGTTATACAAGGTATTTAGAGTCATGCTTGACCAAAACTTACATTTGTACAAGTTTAATTTTTACAATAGTTAAAAAGCTGACATTAGCATTTCTACATTCAATAGAACATTTTAACATGGAATATTTTAAAATTCATTTACATTATTCATTATAGTTGCTATACAAAATTCACAAAGTTTTGCTACAATCTTTCTTTAAGTTAACACATTTCAAGTCTTTCGACTAAACATATTCACGAATTATTTTAACCATATTCTTATTTACGCGTTTCGCAGTTGTTTGCGCATGCTCAACTATCAGCAGCGCCCCCGAGCGGACAGCGGCAATACAGACTGTGTGAGCCTTTTGGGCGGAGAGCCGCTGTGATTGTGAGTACCGAGTTGAGTATTAAGTTTCAATAAAGAGTTATGGGAGGAAAATAAGTACTCATGATTATTTTGTGTGTCTTCCTAACATGGTTCGTCATGGAGGATCCGGAGACCTATGAATTAAAATGAAAGAGTATAGCTAAATTCTTATGGAGTGAGGGTGACGATTGCTATCGAATGCTTAAAGCGATCCCAGTGATTTGAGGAAGAGCAATGTCCTTATTTAGATTTATTTATAGTTTAAAATATGTCAGTAATTGCCAAATTAAGAAAAGACGAATTAAAACTCGTCGCTGGGGAGTTAGGTTTAACCGTCGCGGAAGACGCGAAAATTGTTGATTTAAAGAAGTTGATAGAGACTAGTGAAGTTTTCAAAACCGATTCTGAGTTAGTAAAAAGCGTAGTTGATTATGTGCTTGAGGAAGCAAAGAAACGCAAAGCCGAAACCGAAACTAAGCTAGAGTTGGAGAAAATCAAACTAGCCCAACTGGAGAAAGAACTTCAGATCGCTAGTATGTGAAAGGAGTTGCCTCAAAATACGTCGCTTTCGATAGTAGAACCATCAAAGGGTAGTTTAGAAAATTTAATTAAGAGTATTAAAACACTATTTATCCCAATACCCTCTAGAGTAGAGTCATTTAATCTTTTTTTACAGTCCCTTGAGAAAGCGTTTAAAACCAAAAATGTGGCCGATGAGCTAAAATCGGAAATTCTTTTAAATATTCTGGGTGAGAGAGCGAATAATTTAATGGTTTATTTAACTGAGGAAGACTTGTGCAGTTATGATAAGCTTAAAATAATAGTGTTGAAAGAATTTCAACCTACGCCACAAGAGTGTTTAAACAGTTTTCAAACAGCGCAAAAATTACATTCAGAGAGTTATGTACAATTTGCGTCAAGATTGAGTGCTACATTCGAGTATTATTGTCAGTTGCGTAAAGTAAGTGATTTTAAGTCATTGTGTGAATTAATTGTCTCAGATAAAATATTCGGTTCACTTGATCCCGAATTGAGGACACATATAGCAATTAAACAAGGAGAATCGTATCTTAAACCACAACAGCTAGGACGAGAATG
>KK119158.1:1700-12196 GCA_000611955.2 Stegodyphus mimosarum
TCGAATCCATCCCAAGAAGATTAAATCATGTTTTAAAAGTAAAAGGAAATCCAATAAAATATTAAAACCTTTTAAAAAGTAAAATTTTTGGATAAATATTTGGTGGAAAAGTAAGTGTCCCATCACTTATGTGAGCCATTTTTTGCTCCGTTCTAAACAATTGTATTTTTATTAAATTAATATTTTAATATTTTGAGAAAATGTATGTTATGTAATAACTGTTACTAAATCTAAGTATGAAACACACCCACAAAAATTTTTTACTTGTTTTTTTAATTTATTTTACCACAGTTTCCTTTTGTAAAGCACAAGTGTCTCATCACTTTTGTGAGACAGTGTATATCAGTCGGCAGTTACATTCAATACGAAGTACGTCTAAAAATATATTCCAAACATTTCCATTTCATTTACATTAAACAAAAAGAACTTGCGGAACTAGCGAAAGTATCTGATTTGGCTCCCAATTAAGTACTAAAGGAGATTAAATACATTTAACAAATTAATAATGACACATTTTATCCATATTTTATACACGCAAAAGACTTGTTAGGCACGACTCGTTTCAAAAAGTCGGGAAACAAATATGATATGAATATTCAAATGAAAGGAAATAATTCTACCGTAAATGAAAAATGTGATTTGAAAGATGAAATATATTTTATGAATATCAACCGGTTTTCAAGGTCAAATCTTTCAGTCCAAGATCGTAAGAGGAGTCCAGATGACAGTTTTATTTTTAAGTATCCTTCCGAAAGAAGATTTAAATTCGACACTGGGAGGGAGAAAATGTAATAAAAAGGAGCATTCTGAACCACAGAAAAACTCTTTCCAAAAAATAAAATTTAAGTAGTGGAAAGCTATAAAGCTTTCTGGAATGCCAACAGCTGTGAGATGGCAATCAATATTTCTCACTCGGTTCTGGATGGCTGCCAAAGACAGTTTAAGAAAAATTCTAGCACGGGGAAAACAGCAACTTTGTCTTCAAAATATGCTGTAATCCTGGTTTCTTCTCACACCTGGCTCACAGAATTAATTCATCCAAATGTGAAATAGAGCAAACGCTGTTGTGGCGATTGCCTCATAACTTGTGGCAAATAGTGGAATAATAACTGTTATAAGGTAGGTTCATCGCCGTATTTCGCAAATTTCGAGATTTCCAAAGGCCGGTTAAGTCTGCAGCAAACAGTGGTTAAACTATGGGTCGCGACCCCAAATGGCGTCGCAAATCGAAATTTTGGGGTCGCTAAAATTAATTTCGATAATTGAATTTAAAGAAACCGCATTCATAGGACTTTTAAACAATTACATACACTAATTGACATTAATGAGATCGGACTTTTAAAGACGTATTAATTGATATTAAGGAGATTAATTACCTGTTTATATAAAGTGCAAAAGGAATTTGTAAAACTGTCCTATCCTAATTTTTTTTTAGCCTGGAAAGTTTTAATTTAATTAATTTTATTTGATAACTTTGATTAGCAATCTCAGCTACATTAGCGCTGGATTTAAGTTTTGAAAGTCCATTTAACATTCTTTATATCTTATTATTTGTAATAATATGTAGGGAAGATAAAAGTATATAACTATAAATTACACTTTAAATTAGCAAAAACCTCTTAATTCCTCTTTTTTTATTTGGGGTACTTCGTCTCCCTATTCTAAAAATAGTAATAACTTTTCTAAAGTGCGTCTTTCAAAATTACTTCGTTAACGTTATCTTGCAATGCCTAATAACTCTCAGCTTATCAGATTAAAGAAAATGTTTACTATATATACCACTGTTACTAACTGCGCATCCCCTTTTTTGTGCTTCGTGTAGCTTCTGCTGGGCACGTATGCCTTTCCTTCCCCGCTATCGTCCTTTGTCTAAAAAAAAAAGATGTAAGCTTTCAAAATTGTGCGGCACGAAATTTTTAATGATTTTCTTCTTTCTAATCAAATGGTCGTAAAAGCTCAAGTTCAATTCAATATTTCACCTATATTCAATTTTAGTCGATTAAATGTGGCAAAATATTGATCATAATTTATCAGAAATCAATAACGCGAACAAACAAACAAACATATATTCTTCTTTATATGTATATATAGAGAGAGAAATTTTATAAAATTTACTAATTTTTCGTTAACAGACCTTACGATCTGAAAGCGAGCAGTGGCAACACTTTTCGAAGTAAAGCATTTATCTCCAACGCGCGAGACTGCTACCACTGTGTGAAATTGGTGTTTTCGGCGTTTTTAATTAATATATCGACTGATTACGAAGTCGTACGAAGATGGGATGGACGAAATGCCCTTCCCACAAATTTTTGGAATCGGGAATAATGTATTTAAGGTTTGGAAATGCAATTTTTATTTCATTAGAAATTTTTATTAAGAAACTCTACGATTTGAAAGCGAGCAGTGGCAACAGTTTTCCAAATAAAGCAGATTTTTATCTCCAGCGTGAGAGACTTTTGGCACTCAGAAAAATGAGAGTGAAATTAGCGTTTTCAAAGTGGACGTCGATCCATAAAAGAATTGTAGAAAGTTTGGTGACGATAGCTATAGCAGTGACTCAGTTAATCGCGACCAAACACACAAACAGACATTCTTCTTTATAAAGCAGATTTTTATCTCCAGCCTGAGAGACTTTTGGCACTCAGAAAAATGAGAGTGAAATTAGCGTTTTCAAAGTGGACGTCGATCCATAAAAGAATTGTAGAAAGTTTGGTGACGATAGCTATAGCAGTGACTCAGTTAATCGCGACCAAACACACAAACAGACATTCTTCTTTATAAAGCAGATTTTTATCTCCAGCCTGAGAGACTTTTGGCACTCAGAAAAATGAGAGTGAAATTAGCGTTTTCAAAGTGGACGTCGATCCATAAAAGAATTGTAGAAAGTTTGGTGACGATAGCTATAGCAGTGACTCAGTTAATCGCGACCAAACACACAAACAGACATTCTTCTTTATAAAGCAGATTTTTATCTCCAGCCTGAGAGACTTTTGGCACTCAGAAAAATGAGAGTGAAATTAGCGTTTTCAAAGTGGACGTCGATCCATAAAAGAATTGTAGAAAGTTTGGTGACGATAGCTATAGCAGTGACTCAGTTAATCGCGACCAAACACACAAACAGACATTCTTCTTTATAAAGCAGATTTTTATCTCCAGCCTGAGAGACTTTTGGCACTCAGAAAAATGAGAGTGAAATTAGCGTTTTCAAAGTGGACGTCGATCCATAAAAGAATTGTAGAAAGTTTGGTGACGATAGCTATAGCAGTGACTCAGTTAATCGCGACCAAACACACAAACAGACATTCTTCTTTATAAAGCAGATTTTTATCTCCAGCCTGAGAGACTTTTGGCACTCAGAAAAATGAGAGTGAAATTAGCGTTTTCAAAGTGGACGTCGATCCATAAAAGAATTGTAGAAAGTTTGGTGATGATAGCTATAGCAGTGACTCAGTTAATCGCGACCAAACACACAAACAGACATTCTTCTTTATAAAGCAGATTTTTATCTCCAGCCTGAGAGACTTTTGGCACTCAGAAAAATGAGAGTGAAATTAGCGTTTTCAAAGTGGACGTCGATCCATAAAAGAATTGTAGAAAGTTTGGTGACGATAGCTATAGCAGTGACTCAGTTAATCGCGACCAAACACACAAACAGACATTCTTCTTTATAAAGCAGATTTTTATCTCCAGCCTGAGAGACTTTTGGCACTCAGAAAAATGAGAGTGAAATTAGCGTTTTCAAAGTGGACGTCGATCCATAAAAGAATTGTAGAAAGTTTGGTGACGATAGCTATAGCAGTGACTCAGTTAATCGCGACCAAACACACAAACAGACATTCTTCTTTATAAAGCAGATTTTTATCTCCAGCCTGAGAGACTTTTGGCACTCAGAAAAATTAGATTGAAATTAGCGTTTTCAAAGTGGACGTCGATCCATAAAAGAATTGTAGAAAGTTTGGTGATGATAGCTATAGCAGTGACTCAGTTAATCGCGACCAAACACACAAACAGACATTCTTCTTTATAAAGCAGATTTTTATCTCCAGCCTGAGAGACTTTTGGCACTCAGAAAAATGAGAGTGAAATTAGCGTTTTCAAAGTGGACGTCGATCCATAAAAGAATTGTAGAAAGTTTGGTGATGATAGCTATAGCAGTGACTCAGTTAATCGCGACCAAACACACAAACAGACATTCTTCTTTATAAAGCAGATTTTTATCTCCAGCCTGAGAGACTTTTGGCACTCAGAAAAATGAGAGTGAAATTAGCGTTTTCAAAGTGGACGTCGATCCATAAAAGAATTGTAGAAAGTTTGGTGACGATAGCTATAGCAGTGACTCAGTTAATCGCGACCAAACACACAAACAGACATTCTTCTTTATAAAGCAGATTTTTATCTCCAGCCTGAGAGACTTTTGGCACTCAGAAAAATGAGAGTGAAATTAGCGTTTTCAAAGTGGACGTCGATCCATAAAAGAATTGTAGAAAGTTTGGTGACGATAGCTATAGCAGTGACTCAGTTAATCGCGACCAAACACACAAACAGACATTCTTCTTTATAAAGCAGATTTTTATCTCCAGCCTGAGAGACTTTTGGCACTCAGAAAAATGAGAGTGAAATTAGCGTTTTCAAAGTGGACGTCGATCCATAAAAGAATTGTAGAAAGTTTGGTGACGATAGCTATAGCAGTGACTCAGTTAATCGCGACCAAACACACAAACAGACATTCTTCTTTATATGTATAGATATTTTAACCGTGTATGAATCAGCGCCACTTCTGCTAAAGTTTTTCTTCTCCGTTGTTGTGCCATCAAATCTAGTTTCTAATTCTCAAAATATCTACACGGCGGCTCTGTTCCCAATTAAGTTAAAAAAGTTAAAAAAGTCCCCAAGTTAAAAAACACAAAAGGCAACACGAAAAGTAAAAGGTAATATTCATTAAGCATGAATATATTCATAATAACATGAAATCTATTACAAAAGCATGTTGGGAACAATTTACGCATAATCATAAATCTCTACATATAATAAAACAAAGAGTCTGTGTGTGTGTGTGTGTGTGTGTGTGCGCGTGCGTGCGTGCGTGCGTGCGTGTGTATGTGTGTGTCTTTCGTTCGTGTTGCGAGTAAGCTAATAGACCCAGGGCCGCGAAATTTGGTACATAGGTGTATCTACACAAGAGCCAGTGCACCTCGAAGCAATTTTTTCGAAATTCGAATTAGAATGTTTTTTATTTTATGTTTTGTGACCAAATCGCGTCATTTTGAGACATAGTGGGCTACGGGAAAGCGAGATTTCACTCTATACATTTTATTTTTACATCGTCGTGAAGCGTAGACACTTTGCTATTTTACGAACTTAAAATAAATTTCGTATTTCAATAAATCGATTAAATACGAATTTATTTAGGAAGGTGAGCTTAACACTTTTCGGCGGAATTTTTTAAAAAAAAACTTATTTTAAAATATGTGCCGTTTATTTTCCTTTGATTTTTGGACACGTCGAACTTTAATCCTTTCGACTCCTTTTAAAAAATGGAATTTTGGAAAAATAATAATATTTTGTATTTTTTAAAAAATTTTTAAATGAAGCTTCCGAATACTCTTCTCCCATCTCAGATATTTTAAAATGTAGTTTTGGCAACAATTTTCCTTTCTTATTGTTGTCCATAGATTTTTGATGAAATTGCATCATTTTGAATAGTTTCATTCTTTTAAAAATTTCGGTTTGGCAACAATTTTTCATCGTACTTCTTATGTTACTGTTTTTCAGAGACTGAAAGAAGTAGCATAACATTTCAAAATTTCAGAAAAAGAATCATTCAAACTATCTAGTAAAAAAAACTTTATAAAATGCTTGCTTAAAATCATCCTATGCCCGAAACGAAGCTCAAAGACTTTCCTTTACAAGTTAAATGGCTGCGACGTGACTGCTGACACATTTCCTCAGAAGATTACCTAAAGTATCATAACATTTCAAAATTTCAGAAAAAGGGTCATTAAACTATCGAGTAAGAAAACATTTAAAAAATTTTTTAATTTTATTGCAGAATTTTTATATAATTTTTTATGTCGTCATGGTGGTGCTTAAGAAAGGGGATATAAATTATGCTTTAACAAATGTTTAATGCACAACTCATGCAATTAATTTTCTAAAAATTCAAGATGTATATGTTTTTCTGGAGATACATCAGGGCCGTATACAAAGTAGGGTTGGAATCTTAACAAAGAGAAAAAAGTTGGAAAAACTTATGCGTCCATAGGTCCCAGGTGTGTCTTTTAGGCATTTTTCCGGTACGTTTAAAAGCCAGACGAAGGCTGGCTGCATAGCGGCTAGTTTTAAATAAATTTAAATTACTATTCTTAGAAAATATTCTAAAACTTATCTCGAAAGAAAGAGTTAGATAAATTTCCTCATTTTTCCCAGTGGCAACAGTCTCGCACGCTGGAGATAAAAATCTACTTTATTTCGAAAAGTGTTGCCATTGCTCGCTTTAAAATCATAGGGTATGGTAATAAAAAACTCGTAAGTTTTACAAAATATGAAATGAAAATAGCATTGCCAAACTTTAGATATATTATTATATAACGTCATGTTCTGACGTTGAGGAAAGCATGCGATTTCATGCGACGTCACTGTAGGTCGAAAATTTTTCGTTAATGTCAGCATTTTAAATAAATAGCTGCTGTTGGCAACTTTTTTGTTTTTCCAGATTAAGATAATTGACACGATATGTTATTGCCACGTTAATTCTTTTATTAATATTGAGGAAAAGTTGTTGTATTAAATTTAAATCATAACTTATTAACCTGAAGCGTAGAAAGTTTTTGTTTCCTGGTATGGCAACAAAAAGTGTATTTACGAATTGGATATTGCTTGGAAAGAATAAACTGATTTCATTCAGATTGAAATGTTTTTATACATTTTCTTTTCAGGTGGACGTAGAACTTCTAAATTTTGCTTTGGCCAGAGGCCGCTAATAATAAATTAATCTTCGAAGTTCCTTCAAGTGACAGTAATCAACAGCAGAATTTAAAGAAAATGGAATAAAATCTCGCGATCAATTGTATAAATGCCTGCCGAAAGGATAGCATTATTAGGTATGCTGGCAGTAATCATGCGTTTTCAAGGTGCAGCAGAAAAGAGCAGTTGATACAGGCACCCTCATTTCAACACAAAATAAATGAAAGTGAAATGAACACGTCGACAATTATATTTGCTTCAAAGGTTGCAAATGATGAAATTCTTTATTTATAAAAACTAATTCACGGTGAAAGCGTAAGAAAATAAAAAAACTTTGCATTTTTTAACTTGTCACTCCACAAGAGGAACATCTTTTCATCCAAGTTAACTGCGAAAAAGGGAAAAAAAAATCTGAAAGGTTTCAGATTTTAAATTACGTCCAAAGGGGCGTTTTTTAAACATTTTGTATGTTACTTTTATTTATTGAATATCATGTTCTTCGCATTTAAACCATAAAATTCAGTTAAAGAACAATATCGCAAAATAATTTTAAACCGAGCCTATCTTTAGAATTTCCTACACACAGTCTCACGCGCTGCAGATAAAAATGTTTTTTTCTGTACTACGTTGCCATGGCCCGCTTTGAAATCCTCGAGTTTGTTCATCAAAAATTCGTTAAAGTTTTAGAAAATATGAAACCGTTATAAGGTTATAAGGTATATCTCCCACATTCTTAGCGTGCCTTCGTGGTGTAATGGTCAGCACACTAAGCCGGTATTTCAGAGGTCCGTGGTTCGATCCCCGGCGAAGGCAATGCATATTTTTTCATTTCTCTTGTTCTAAAAAAAATACCTAATGTCTCTACAAGGTATTTCTCCCGCCTTCTTCGTGGTGTAGTGGTCTGCATGCTCAACGCGTAACCGAGAGGTCCGTGGTTCGATTCCCGGCGAAGGCGTTGCTCATTTTTCATGTCTCCTGCTTCGAAATAACCTAATGTCTGCACACTGGCGCCCGAACTAAAAAGGTGGTGGATGATGATTCTCCACCACGAGGATTTGGCGATTGGGTCCCCAAAACCCCAGTCGCCCTTTAAAAGGGGAAGTATATAAGGTATTTCTCCCGCCTTCTTCGCATGCCTTCGTGGTATAGTGGTCTGCATGCTCGACGCGTAACCAAGAGGTCCTTGGTTCGATTCCCGGCGAAGGCGTTGCTTATTTTTCATGCCTCCTGCTTCGAAATAACCTAATGTCTCTACATCGTTAATAAAACAAATTCCAAATTTCAAATTTGGGCTTCCAGATGCCTCTATTCGCGGCAGGATGACGGCATTCAAAATTCGATGGCTTTAGGTACCGTCGTTTGATCACAATGCGAGAAACATACATACATTTATGCGCATTCTTCATTATTTAATTTCTTTAAATATAATACAGCGCTGCAAGATTTGGTGGCAACAGTTTGAAAAGTGATACAGACCTTTAATGTTTCCGATGCAAAATCGTAAAACGAAAACAATAGTCCTTCGGGGACAAAGCCCCTTTGGACTAAAAAAATTTAAAGACACCATGGTGCAGTTTCAGAGGGGTCGTCTAGGGGAAGCTGTCGCCTCGAAAGACTTCATTGTATGAATTCAATATAAATTTAAGACACCTACTAATATTTTCCGAGCTTAACTAATATTTAATATGCCCGAGATTACCGGTACATTAAAAACACAGTGAATTTACAACGAACCTTTTCTAAGATGTTCGCCCTCCATTCCATACTGGTTTGTCCGTCAATGTGGTCATCTTAGGTAAATAATGTTTCACAATATAATTTATTTATGTTCGCTGAAATACCGGTCACTTTTAGCGGTGGTCAGCCTAAGGGAAGTGATCACCCTGAAAAGATTCACTGGGATTTTTTTTTAATCAAAATATAAAAATTAAGGTATTTAATTAAACCGAGAAGGTAAATGCATAGCGAAACACCTTAAGAAGATTATAGAATGTTTTTATCATCCGTAGTTAAAGACGTAATGTTTATTAATGTTCTAAGAAATTCTGATTTAGAAAAAGACGGAAGATTTACAGAAAATTGTTGTCATACATGGTTCCACTTGTTTGTTATTCCCAGCAATTCCCAGCAAAAGCTTAATAAAGCTTTTTTAAATAATTATTTCATAAAATAAGATACTATGGTATATTTACTCGATATACCTTCATCCACTTTTCAAATTGTTGCCCCCAAATATTTCAGCCCTGCATTATATATACAGAAATTAATGAAGAATGTGCATAAGTGTATGTATGTTTCTCCCATTGTCATAAAACGACGCTACCTAGAGCCATCGAATTTTGAATGACGTCATCCTGCCGCGAATATAGGCATCTGGAAGCCCAAATTTGAAATTTGGAATTTGTTTTATGATCGATTTCATGTTTTGTAAAACTTTAACGAATTTTTGATGAACAAACTCGAGGATTTCAAAGCGAGCCATGCCAACGTTGTACAGAAAAAACATTTTTATCTCCAGCGCGTGAGACTATGTATAGGAAATTCTAAAGATAGGCTCAGTTTAAAATTATTTTGCGATATGGTTTTTGAACTGAATTTTACGGTTCGAAGAACATGATATTTAATAGATAACGGTAACACACAAAATGTTACAAAAAAAAACGCCCCTTTGGACGTAACTTAAAATCTGAAACCTTTCAGATTTTCTTTGGTTTTTTTTAAGTCCAAAGGGCTTTGTCCCTGAAGGACTATTGTTTTCGTTTTGCGATTTTGCGTCGAATCACTCTGAATGTCCTTTTCACTTTTCAAATTGTTGCCACGAAATATATCGCCCTGTATTATATTTGAAGAAATTAAATAATGAAGAATCTGCATAAATATATATGTTACCGTTAAAGTATATAAAGCAGTTATTTCATAGAATACCTAGTTATTCCATGAAATAACTGATCGTGTCCGTTAAAGTGTGCAATACGTTAATAATTTGACACTTTAACCAGTTATTCTATGAAATAACTAGGTATTCTATAAATTAACTCATGAGAGACAGTTAAAGTGTAAAATAAACAATTTATCTAAAATGAAATAACTAGGTATTCTATAAATAAACTAACGACAGACAATTAAAATGGAAAAGAAGCAATTTATCTCTAATTTATGCAGCCTATAAACGGTATTTATGGAAACGTACCATAAAATCATTCGTTACAACGAGGATTACTAAAATGACACTCGGAATGACAAAGAACATTATTTCTAAAACAAAAACATTTTTTGTCGACACACTAGGTTTTACACGAACATTCCATATTGTTAAACGAAACGTAAATGTACCTCATACTAAAAAGCGAGATATAGGATATAGATTATTTTACACTTTAACGGGCTGCAGATCGTTATTCTATGAAATAACTAGTTAAACCACGAAATACAAGAGAGTTTTACACTTTAACGGACACGATCAGTTATTTCATGGAATAACTAGGTATTCTATAAAATAACGGATTTCATACTTTAACGGTAACATATATATA
>KK119158.1:24853-43652 GCA_000611955.2 Stegodyphus mimosarum
GAAATTGTTGAACACGGGTTAAGATGAATCGTTCTTTGACTTGTCGCGATAATTTAAACTCGGAAATGATGAAATATTAGGTGAAGTTTCACTTTCACTGGCTGTTGAACTTCCATTGTCCATATCGCTACTTGAAACCAAAGAACCTATTCTTTGTTTAAACTCCTGCTAAACGTAACGGTCGAACCTGTCCAAACCAACTTCGACATTCAGCTTCGAGCTTTGGCGCTTTTTTGGCGACAGATATTTCACGCATGCGCAGTTGTTTCCCTTTTCGTTGGAAGGGAGCCACTTCTGCTTCTGCGAAGTTTTCCTTCTTAACAGTACATATTCTTTGGGCTAGGTACCAAAGAACCGGCACATCACAGAGAGGAAATTCTCGCCAACAGATTCCGTCGCCAAATCCCTTGGCGAATGTTCCCTTTTCTTTGTAGCGGCGTTGCAGACAAAGTGGTTTACATTACGTTTATGGAGCCTTTCCTTCTTTACATAGAGGTTCTTTGGCTGTGTGCCTTAAAAATCACCAATGATTCGGATTCGGGTCGAAACAATGAGCAGAATCGTTAGATTCAAAAAAGAAGGGTTGCCAGTTTGGCTTCATTGGAGAAACAAATTTGTGAAGGCGAGTTAGAAACCTCCTAAAAGATGAATTTAATGCTTGAAAGAATTTTCTAAAAATTTTATATAAAAAGAACGTGTAGAAGAAAATAAGAAAAGGTACAAACGTTACAAAAGTAATCAGTCTTCACGTTATGAGCTTATCATGACGACTGGACTATAGTAGGCCCAAAGTTAGTAACAGCTAAGTCAAGAAAAAGATACAACAATAGAAAAAAATACATAAAAATAAAAGCTATAAAAACATCATTCTTTATTCTTTTCTATTTGAGCTTTCAAATAAAAAATTCATAGTGTAAAAAAATTATAGGGATTCTTTACTTCAGATTTTTTTTAAAAGATTCTTAATGAACTGAAATTTCATTTTCTTTTAAAATTTTGGTGACAATTACAATTTTTTCTCATTTTTGTGCAAAAGTTTTTAATTCTGTCAATTTGATTAATAACTGTACTTGCTGTAACTTTTCTAGAGATGTTGGAGTACCAATCCATTTCTTGTGGAGTTTTATTGTAGAAAAATTAAATTCCCTTCTTTTATCAAAAAGTCTTATTTATTTAAAATTATGAATGCTAAGATCAAGATAGTTTATTACTAATTTATTTTCAATGGTTTCACTAACTTTGAGACAGTTGGGGTAGATGTTCCTATTTTCAATAAAATTATTACTGTTGAATGTAATAATATCATTAATATATCTGAAAATGCGTTCAAAATTATTGAAAGCATTATCAGAAAGGTTTCTAAGAAATTAAAATTCTTTAAAAGACAAATATAGATCAGTTGAATATGAACTGTCTATTGGAATCCCATTTGTTTGTGGGTAAAGAAATTTTGAATGCTTTATGTAGTTATTGTAAAGCGAGAAATAGAGAAATTCTTTCCATTTTTGCAAATCCAGAACAGTAAGCATTTGAGGAAAAAATTTCGGCAGCTTTTAGATTTTTAACTTTTTCTGTAATTTGCAAGTTGTTGTAAATAATCCAACAGTATTTTTTATCCGTTTCAGGCTGGTTGCATGGACGCTCTCGTGGATTTCCCCGTGTGAAACGTGTAAATTTCTCCTTAGAAAGTCCTCCGCGAAGGCATCCCTCTCCCTTGGCAGATAGCCTTCCGAGTGCTTTACCGTAATTAAACAACAACCAAATTAGCCTTACAAACAGGCTGGAAATCATTATAACGTACAATGCGGGGAGAGAAAAAAAAAAAGAAGACGGTTCTATATCTCCCGTTCTACTGGGCCGATTGACAAAATTCAAATTACGTTTTCCATGTCTCGAAAACGCGACTTAGGATATTTATTAGATTTATATATAGCGTTGTTCTAATATAGGTATTTTGACACAAAATCGGACTTTTTCTGACATCATATGCGAATTGTTTTCCCTATTTCGATTCTACGACTCCAATTATGCCAAAGAGTCAAGTTTTGTAAAAATCGCACAAGAAGTTTTTAAAAAATTAGCTCTCAAAATTTTAGCTCCTCAGTGTTAATTCAATTTGGTATGTATTTATTAATATCTCTTTTTTTTTATTACTTTTACTTGATTCCTTCTTTCACACTTCGAAATTTAGATTCACTCCAAATAAAATTCCTCCATTTTTTATGATTTCTTTTTTAAATTTATATTTTTAAATAATTTTTATAAATTTGGAAAAAAATTGAATTATAACCTATAAAATTTTTACAATCATCTCAAAGTACCTACCATTTCTAAACATACCTACCAAAACTTGGAGCTTTTTATTCATAATTTCCGAAGATATACGTGAATTTATATATTGGCGCGTTTTGAAATTTGGCATACTTGTTGAAAGCGATAATAACGAAAATGAGGTTTATGCACTTTGTTAAAATTATTTGAAAGTAGGGAACGATGTGACTTTTTTTCCTGCTCAGTTAAGTACATGGAAATCATCACCAATATTTAATGTATTTCACTATTAAAATAAAAGTTTCTCTAATTTGAAATGGACCGAATAGAACATTAGTTATAAATTGACTTCGAGTTTTCGATTTAAAAGATGCCTCAGAAGCTGAAAAATTATGTCATATTTGAGAAAGTATTTTAGGAAGAAGCTCTATAAGTAGAAAAGAAATAATGCATATAATACAATAAACTTTGATCTTAATTTTTTGTAATCCTTAACCGAATAAAATCGAATTACCGTAATTTTTTTTTTCATGCTGTTTAAAAATGTATTCTTTTCACATATTTAGGACCCTGAAATATTGTAGAAAAAGAAAATGGTGCTTCAAATCAGTGTATGAGGAAACCGATTAGAGCCTCTCCTTCTTACTTCTTACCTCCATGGTACATACAATATTTCCGAAAGCGACAAATCTGGAAGAATACCCCTGATCAGAATAAAGAGATCGTTAAATGTTTCTTGCAGCTAAAATACCGTCTTTTTCTGAAAATAAGACATCCTCCAAAAATAAGCCCTATCGTGATTTTCGGAACTTTTTGTAAAATAAGACATCCCCCGAAAATAAGCCCTAGTTAAAATAATGTGACAAAAAGAATTCGTTAAAAAATGCTGTTGATTTATTAAGTAATAATATGTTTAGCTTTCCTAATACTCGTCTTTCAGAGAAATGTTTGAAACAAAATACTCCGAGAAATTAATTGTTAACCTCTGCAGTTCGTTTCAAATTAATTCTTGGAATTTATCTTAAAAATACAACATAAGGCAGAGTCTACATTGAGCGACAGTGCAGATATACAACGTTCATTCATTTCAGTCTTGTAAGTCTGATTATTTCTTCATACGTAATTTTATTTAAAAATAAAGTGAATAATTTTTAACCGCAGTTAAAATGAGTACAAAACGAAACAGCTATTCCGTCGAGTACAAAAAGGAAATCGTGGAAGACTCCAGGGATGTAAATCTTGCAGCATTCTGTAAACCAGATGTAACCAGATTCTGTAAACCAGCATTCTGTAGACCAGATGCTGGATCTCCGTATGGTTCGTAAATGGCGTGCAGACTACGATTACCTGTGTCAACTGTTGGACCAAGGAAATGAGAAAAAACGCAGAGTTTGATCAGGTCGGCAGCCGTTATTTTCTGAGTTGGAAGATTGCATCTGGGAATGGATTGCAGGCAGGAGAGCAATGGCTTTGGTTGTGCGCAGGGCTGATATTCAAAAATTTGCCCTTGAAACAGCAACTGAATTTGATATATCCACAGAAGAATTTAAAGCATCGTCACACTGGTCGGACAACTTCCTTAAACGATATGAATTGTCTCTAAGGAGATCAACAACATTGTTTAAGCTGGAAAACAATGAAGTTGTTAAGCGTGCACTTGCGTTTAAGCTTTTTGTTGATGGCATCGATTTTTCGAAATACCAACTCCCCAACATGATTGCTATGGATGAGACAGCGGTATTCCTAGGCCAAGGAGCTAAAACGACAGTTTACCACAAGACTTCTTCGTCAATTTACGGTCCTTCTACCGGTTACGATAGTTCAGGTGTTACCTGTATTTTGGCGATTCGTCTACATGGCAAGAAAGTATCGTCATTTTTAATCACTAAAGGTAAAAAAGACCAGATTCAACGCGTTTCATTAATTTATGTCATTGAAAGTGAAAAAGGTTGGTGCACCCAAGCAGTTATAAGAAAGTGGGTTGATTTTATGCTGCCTGCCACCACTGTTGAGGGGTCAGAATAGAGGTTTACTAGTTTGGGATTCAGACAGTACTCACCGCGCTAAAGACATGAAAAACTTTCTGGCTGAGAGGAAGATTGATCAAATAATGATTCCGACAGGAATGATTGATTACCTCCAGACACTTGACATTGCAATAAACAAGCCATTCAAGGATCATTTGCGGATGGAAATCAATGAATTTATTGAAAACAGAATGGTGAGAAATCATCGAGGTAATTTTGTAAAACCAGGCTTACAAGAAGTTGTGAATTGGGTAAAAAATTCATGGGACAAAGTTACTGATAGTGATGTTTCCAATGCACTACGAACAGGCTACTTAGACAAGAAGTATTCGTTTAACGATAGCTATATCGCAAGACATGAGAGATTCGGACCAATGATTCAACAGAAATGGATTTGGAAGAAAATCAGAATATAATTCAGAATTTTATTTATGACGATGTTCCAGAAGAAGATGACATGACTGTATTTGAATAAATTTAAATTTCTGTATTCTGTCTAAAATAAGTATTAAATAAAAATATATAAATATACTTTTATTTTTGCCCTCCCCCGAAAATAAACCCTAGCGCGTATTTTGGACCAAAAAAGAAAGTAAGACAGTGTCTTATTTTCGGAGAAAGACGGTAAATATAAGGAGTGAAATATAGGTGGGGAAAGAGGAGGAGTTAGCTGTTTGGACCACTGATAGTCCTGCTGACATTTTTATAACCCTCATGGAGGAGAAGATCAATTAAGAAAAGCGCAATTCTGAGGAACCACTTGGGTGGGTGGGGGATAACTCGAAAAACGTACATGAGTCTCCAACGGCGACCACTTTCGTCCCTTCGTTCCTAATTTATAGTTCCATCTGTTACGATGCAATATGCACGTGTAAACCAGCGGTATAACCCAACTGAGGGGAAATAAAGTCCCTTCCCCTTTGTTTGCCCGCAGCCCCACTGCGCGAAAAAGTTTCTTCTCCCGAAGAAGACCCTTTGCTTTCAAAAAGTTGAGGGTTACTACCTAGTTTTATTTTTCGAAGCCTAAAGCAGCCAACAGGGGGAAAAAATGGAGAAATAGGATTATGTATCACAAGAACAAATAGAGAATATCTAATAAGAATTATTAAATATCCTTTACTAATATTACTTCCTTACTCTTTCTTCTAATTATTCTTATAAGATATTATTTACTTGTAATTACGATTAATTATTATCTAATAAGCTTAGCTAACGAATATCTAATCTTAAGCAGTCTAATTACTTGAATAATAGTGATAAATGTAAGAGCTAACAGAGAAAATAAAAGGTATTAGTAAACGCATATATTAGCATCGGAAACATATTTCATTCATTATAGTACTAGAGAGAATGGTGTTATAATAGCACTATAAATTAGATAAATATAAAGAATACGAATTATCTTTCTTATAAATTACATCTGTTAATAATATTATTGATTTAATATCTTTCTTTGGTAATAATATTCATGTTGTCTAAACTAGACCGGAAAATTTAATATAGTTAACTGGCGTTCGTACGATTATTCGGTACTATAGTCTCGGAATAAGAATGTTAAAGGATAGTACTTAGCACTTTCCGGAAAATTCAGGAATAAACATGTTACGCCAATTAGATGGAGAACTAATTCATAATTTATAGATATCCGTATAAAGGTTTTTTTAGAAAAACAAGCGTATCATTTGGACCAAGGTATCAATCATAGAAACCGAGTTTATTTCTTTACTTACTACAGAGGCTGTTCGCACATTTTTTAAGACGATGTATATTGTATTCACAAAACTAAATTACATAAAATTCTTGCGTTTTAAATGTTCTATTTGACATCCCGTATTCTGAACAATATTTCGACACCGGAATTTCCAGAATAATGATGTCTTTTGAAATGTCAGAAGACGTACCATTCCTCCCGAACAGCTTTCCAGAGTCCCGTTAGGGTTTTGGGACAACGTTTGGATAATGCAGTTTTTAAAAGTCCGAAAGCACAAAAATCGATAGGTGACACATAGAGATTTAGTAGGAATATAAGTGAAGGGTATGGCCTCGATAGCAGTTTTTTGTTACATTTTGTTTGGAAAATTGACAGTGGATTTGGATGCGTGACTGCTAGCTTTGTCCCGATGGAGTCTCACAGATGGATGGAACTGTGGGTAAAGCGATGGTATTTCGTTCAGAAAAATGGGCGATAAAATATGTTCCGGATAGTATTTGGAGTTAATCTTGACATTTTCTTGCACTCTCTTTATTAACTTGTCATTATAAGAAAAACCAACAACAATCAGGAATCCATTAGGAAAACTTTCTTTCGATTCTTTGAACCGTGTACTTAAATTTTTGTCTCCCCTTTTATGATAATAAATGGCTGGAGGCTTATTGGCTTTGATTTCTGGCCACTTATCTTTTAAAAATTAGTGTGCATAAATTATTAGATATGAAAATATTACAGTTAAATAATTTCAAAGTCCCTTATTGAAACTAAATATTTAAAAAATAAAACTTTCAGAAACTACCCTTTTCGCACCTTAAAATTTGGATTTGATATTACTTTTCTTAATGTACGCGGACTTTATTGACTAACTGTAAGTATGTTCTACTGCTTGGAAGTTTTTGAATTCCTGTGGAGTATAAACAAGATTTGGCTCATTTATCTTTTAAGCATTTTAAAACTATAATTTAATTATAAAGGAAATTCCTTTTGACTTTAGAACATACCAGATTTTTAATTTAATATTTATTTAGCATGCACAATTTTTACAACATCTGAGGCATTTTTACAACATAGAGGGCTGAAGTCTCAATGAAATATCCCAATAATAAGCATAAATGACTTTTTATAGCACCCATCTTCTTGGGAGGAAAAGCAAAATTCAAAATAGCACAGTTGGTGGGTTTTCTTTGTTCTGTTTCAGCCTTCGTATTTAAGGTGGGGCTGCTATTGTCCGTTGTGCGGGAGTTGGCACTAAGAAGAGGGTGTTCTGATCAGATAAGAAGGGGGATTTTCAATAAAATCTGGCGCAGTTCGTATCCTACCGTCACCAGCTATAAATTTTTTTAGCTGTTTGTTCATCATCTGGAATACGTTTTGAAATTTAAAGGACTGCATTGTGAACGACAGGTACAGGGCACCACTGTAATACCAAGCAATCAGTGCATTTTTGCACGTTATGAAAGAATGATGAGGTATTAACAATTATGCTAATTTAGAGAACTATGTACGTTTTAATAAACGGTAATAATCACCAAACATAGTGTGACTAATCACTTAAAATACCTGCAATTAAATAAGAATGACGAATCACCATCCAAATAACCATATCCGAACGCATTAGATATAATCGTAGATTTGTACGAACTTCCTGTTTTTCATTGACTATTAGAGCTTAATATACATACATTACTTATACCGAAAATTGAACAACAACGTTGTATTACGTCAGCTACCGGTGTGACGACAGCTTATCACATTTTGGTAATGAATGCAAAATTTAAATATTTGACGCTCGAATATCCTACCCGTTATTTAATGTAATATTTATGCAAAATTAGGATAGTTGCATCCATCGCACGTTCGTTAGTAATAATTACCCATTTCGTTCTAACGGTAACTTATTTCTGAAATAGGATATGAATCAGAAAGTCCAGCAAGCTGCGGTGACGAACACTTTCCCAGCTGTTGCAGCTGTATCAACAAAAGCAACATCGACTCCATACGACTTCGGTATTCGATGGGTTTTAAAAAAAGACTGATCTCGTATTTTTCACATTATATATACCTGAATCACATTTCATTTTTTACGTTTTTCTAAATGCCCCCAAAATGAATCCTTCAAATATGATAGTCCGGAAAAAAAAATATTCCAAATCAGCCTTTGTCTGTTTACTATATGAAGATAAATCTGAAATGTTAAGAGAAAAATGCGTGATTTTAGTCCAAAGGGGCATTTTTGGCCTTTGAAGGACTATTGTTTTCGCTTTGCGATTTTGCGTCGGAAACATTAAAAGTCTGAATCACTTTTCGAACTGTTGCCACAAAATATTGCAGCTCTGTATTATATTTAAAGAAATTAAATAATGAAGAATCTGCATCAATGTATGTATATTTCTGCAAATGTGATAACCTAGAGCCATCCAATTTTGAATAATATACGTTTCCACCCGAATATGCAGATCTGGAAGCCCAAATTTAGAATTTGTTTTATTATTAGTCCAAAGGGATTTTAGTCCCGAAGGACTATTACTTTCGTTTTGTCGATTCACTCTGAATGCCCGATTCACTTTTCAAATTGTTGCCACTAAATGTTATCGCTCTGCATTAAAGTTTAAAAAATGAAAAATCTGCATAAATGTATGCATGTTATTTTTTTGACGTAGCTTTCTCTTCAAAAATCGTCTGCGTGCGTTGCACGTGAAAATAAAAAGGAATTTTAATTACAGTTCTAAATAAATAGCCAAATAAATGTGAAATTCGTAACAATATTCTCTAAAACTTTAACGAATTTTTCATTAACAAACTCAAAGATTTCAAAGCCAGCAATACCAACGTTGTACAGAAAAACATTTTTATCTCCAGCGCGTGAGAGCGTGTACCGAAATTTCTAAAGATATGCTCAATTTAAAATTATTTTGCGATATTGCTGTTGAACTGAATTTTATGGTTTAAGTGCGAAGAACATGCTATTTAACAAATAAAGGTAACACACAGAATGTTAAATAAACGTCCCTTTGGACGTAATTTAAAATCTGAAACATTTCAGATTTTTTCTATTTCATATTTTGTAAATCTTTAATGAATTTTTGATGAACAAACTCAAATGATTAGAAAGCGAGAAATAGCAACACTCTACAAGGAAAAAAAAACTTTTTATCTGAAGCGCGGAAGCAAATTTTTTTTAAAAGATAGACAATGAATTTCAATTAACAATTCTTGTTTAGTTGATTACAAATTCCAATTTTTAATTTCTACAGTAGTATACATTTACTATCTAAATTTCACTTCACATTTCCTAGAAGATAATTCTTCAGTTAGTAATTAGTATGTATTCTCTATCAAATTAAATTTTATCTTTGCAGCGACAAAGCAGGACTTTACATTTTAAGTCCTTTTTATATAAATTTTGAACATCATTCATTTAAAAAATTTTCTTCTTGCTATTGCTCGCATTGAAATCGTTGAGTTTTTCAATCAAAATTTGTTAAAGGTTATAAGATATTTCTCCCGCCTTCTTAGCATGCCTTTGTGGTGTAGCGGTCAGCACGCTCGGCGCGTATTGGAGAGGTCCGTGGTTTAAGTCCTGGAAAGGCCACTGCTCATTTTTCTGCCTTTAAATAATACCTAATGTCTCAACAGTGGTGCCCGAACTAAAAAAGGTGGTGAATGATGATTCTCCACCACCACAATTTGGCGATTGGTTGGTTCCTCAAATACCCAGTCGCCTTTTAAAAGAGGGAAAGACTTCTTTAAGCGCATTAGCAACGTTCCTGTAGGAATGCATTGCAAACTAATGCTCAGTCATAAAAATTAAAAACATAAAACACGATAAACTTCAATTGCGACTTCAAGAGACTCCACTGATATAACTTGCCTTTAATATCTATTTTGGACTTCCTACAGTTTTTGAAATGTTAAGGTGCATTACTTTTGGATCAGTCACCTTGTATGATATAAATGGATTTGAAATGCAATATAAAATATAGCTCACTGTTTCAAAATATATATGTATATACTACATATAAATCTGAAAGGTTTCAGATTTTAAATGACGTCCAAAGGGGCGTTTTTTAACATTTTGTATTTTACTTTTATTTATTAAATATCGTGTTCTTCGCACTTAAAGCATAAAATTCAGTTCAACAGCAATATCGCAAAATAATTTTAAAAAGAGCATATCTTTAGAATTTCCGATACACAGTCTCGCACGATGGAGATAATTTATTTATTTATTTATTTTTTTACCCCGTACAGTGTTGCATTGCTGACTTTGAAATCGTTGTGTTTGTTAATAAAAAATTCTTAAATGTCTGACAAAATATGAAATCGATAATAAAACAATTTCCAAATTAGGGCTTCCAGATGCCCATATTCGGGTGGAAACGTTCAATATTCCAAATTGGATGGCTCTAGGTACCGTTGTTTTATTACAATGCGAGAAACATGCATACATTTATGCAGATTCTTCATTATTTAATTTCTTTAAATATAATACAGGGCTGTAATATTTGGTGGCAACAGTTTGAAAAAAGAATCAACGCAGAAACTGAATCGACGCAAAAATGCCAAACCGAAATGAATAACCCTTTGGGCTAAAAAGCAGAATGTGGTAATTCCGAAAATGAAAACTGATAGCAAATTCAGAAATTTTGCAATAGTTTTAATCTTTTTCTCGAAAGTCTGGTCCAGCTACACACAGGCCTCTGTTTAAAAGAGAACGGCTGGTTTATACAATGCTTCGGATGCCGGGCGTTTCGCTATATCCGAGCTTCTTGTCTTCACGCTTCCGAGTGTATTAAACGAGGATTCGATCATTCCAGGAATGAACGTAAGAAAAATCCAAAGGAAGTTCAAAAGAGGATCCAGAAGTTGTGAGGGTTCTAAGCCTCTCCGAAGTACAAGCTGTCCAGCGTAAGAAATATACCATAAAATGGGCGCGAATAAATCTTTTGTTCGCGCCCATTTTATGGTATATTTCTTATGCTGGACATACAAAATGTTCTTTTATATGGACATACTGGACATACAAAATGTTCGCATCATACAAAATGTTCTTTTATCAAACCAGCATGTAACAATACTCCAACGAATACCACAGATGAAACCAAACAAACTGTGCAGGAAGTAAAGCACTGATACTACAGAGAAAAATCTGTAGATTAAAAATTTGAACTAAAGAAATCATTCGGAGCAAATAAGCTAATGCAGTCACCTCTAATGAAAACAATTAAGAATAAAACAACCACAAGAAGTACACGTCGGCTCAAGCAATCTTCAAAGATGCAGAAAAGGTGCCCGCGCACTTAGCGCTACCCTGGAGTAATTACTTGCCGATTTTCGATTGTTTGATAAATTCGAATGTGACAGTATGGCATAATGTAGACACTAAAGACGAGCAACTATATGGCAAGATTGATCAAAAAATACAGTTCCGACCGAAACTAGCAGCCACCACATGGCTGGTCCAAAATTGGTGAAGAACGGTGTGAGTAAGGAAGTGCGGATTTACAAGAAAAAGAAAATGCCAGTACACAAGAGGATATTCATACAATTAAGAGGTGTAATAACAACTAAATACTGAATTATTTGTACATATGAATACGAGTTAACAGCAGCAGTCAGATCCAAAGTCATACAAAAGGTACATATACATAATACAATACATAATACAATGAACTATATGCAGGTGTTGGTTTTTATGGGTTTTATATTTTTTTATTAGATACATATTTAAACTAACATAAACTACTAGTTCACAGTGCGGAGCACTGCTAATGGCCTCTTTCTATTCGCCCTATCATTATAATCATAATTTTGAACAAAAATTGTAGGATTCCTGACATTCGGAATTTTGTTATAGAATTTAGTTGCTAAGGCAATAATATACTCATTCATATATGGAATTTTGAATTCACGGTGAATTGCCTCGTTTCTAACGAACCAAGGACAATTCACCGCCTGTCTTAGTACAACATTTTGCAGAACTTGCAATTTATTTATATTGGTTTTACATGTGTATCCCCAGACTGGGCATGCATATGTGAGTATGGATCGCAACATGGTTTTGTAAATGAGTAATTTATTATCAATAGAGAGAACGCTGTTCCGAGCAATTAAACGTCTGACACTTCTATATTCAAATGCATGCAGCTAGTTTGTTTGGTTTACTGAGATTATGCAAAGTACACTAGGGATATCTGCCTCAGAGGAGAGATCCCTTCGTGGAGGACTTTCTAAGGGATACCGTCTAGAATACACGTTACACGTGGGGAAAACCACGAAATGCCTTATTATTTATCAATAGGGCCCATTCTGTTTTTCCCGCTATTCAAAGGGAGCTCATTTGCTGCAGCTCTTTGAGCTGGAGTTCTGTTACAGTTTTTCTTTATTAAAAATCATTTACTCCGTGGAGGACTTTCTAAGAGAAACCGTCTCGAATACACGTTACACACGGGGAAAAACACGAAAAGCTCGCATTGTGATAAAACGACGGTACCTAAAGCCATCGAATTTTGGATGCGTAATCCTGCCGCGAATATAGGCATCCGGAAGCCCAAATTTGAAATTTGAAATTTGAGGATTTCAAAGCGGGCCATGACACCGTTGTACAAAAAAAAAGCCTCAGTTTAAAATTATTTTGCGATAATGTTCTTTAACTGAATTTTAGGGTTTAAATGCGAAGAACCTGATATTCAATAAATAAAAGTAACATACAAAATGTTTAAAAAAAAACGTCCCTTTGGACGTAATTTAAAATCTGAAACCTTTCAGATTTTTCTTTCTTTCTTTCTTTATTTATTTATTAAAGTTTCTCGTACAGAAACGTAAACATAAGGTAAGTAAGGTTAAAGTAAAGTAAGTATTCTAATCGCGAAAAATTCAGGTTTCATGTCTGAAGAGAAATAACCATTTTGACCGTTCTCGAGTCTATTTTGACAGTTTTTTTGCATGATGTCTGTGCTTACGGAATAATAGACTTTTTTTTTCTTCTAAAATGCACTCAAAATTGAATTTTTTCCCGCGGCGTGCGTGTGATATTTAAAAAACAATATCACTGTGACTCTTCATTTTTCATGAAAACATGCAAGGTTTATGCAAAATAGCTTGTTTTCATCTATCGCCTTTATATTTCCGATTTGGAATGCTAATGTGTATGTATCTTCATTCTAATCAAGCCTGTTAATGCTTAATGGTAATGTTATTATAGTTTCCCCGCTTGTTGAAACGACCACTCCATTCCAATGATTCATAAAATAAAAAAACTCATCAATTGTGGGCCTTTCATAGTGTATTAAATCAATTTTCCTTGGCTATTATGCATTCTTTTTCTCTGAGATGCGATAGGTTAAAAATACATTTACGGCAACTCTTAAATACCTTATAAATCATACTAAGTAAGATTTTACTATCAGCAGTGATAATTCTTAGCTAAGCTAACATACACTTTTTATTTATGAGAAAATGTGGTATGTGACGATAATGCAAAATCACTTCCAAAAAACAGGAGTTGTGAAAGTTTAGCAAAGAAATTTCTCGAGTCCTTTGAAGTTCTTTGGTTCTAGTGAACTACAGGCGGTCTTGACCATTCCTAATTTCATTTTCTCCAACTTTGCCATATGTTTGCTTCGAGAAACTTAGAACTTTTCTCACAATAAACGTTCTTTCGGTCTGAGCGCAGCATCCAGGGGGCGTCAAATTGATGTTACGAAATTTTAGAAAGACGAGTTTTCCATTCTTGGCAAACAAGAAGAGGTGCGAAATCTTCAGTTGTCCTCGGGCACTGAAAACTCTGGCTACCAGTCACAAATTACCACTATTGATCTTCATCAGTAATGATTTGAAAGTACCCGTTTGGCATAGAATCTAAACAAACAGGAAAAGCTTTTTTCGTTTTGTACTCAAATTTGCTTTCAGTTGATGTACATAACACAGTAGTACAGCTTTTTTTTTTTTTTACATAACCAATGGTCCTTTATCGTATTATGTTTATATTTTATAGAAACCTTTTTCAGTTTAAAGTATAAACATGTAAATGTAGTTCGCCATGACAGATGCTTAAGAGCCCTTAAAAGCTTCGACCCTTTACCCTGTAACGTACCTCGCTTACTTTTATTTATGCAACTACTCAATCAGCATCATGTGTTATGAGGTAATAATAATTCAACTATACGCTAGAAACAGAAAAAAATAATTATGTAGTTTTTAATAGCTACTAAAGCAAAATATATATCTATAAATACGAACGATAAACCGAAAAGAATCAAACGGTATAAATTGGCTATTATTATAAGAAAAGAAGTAATTTATTTATTTATTTGTAAGGGAAAATAGAATGTGCACACAGAGAGAGGAGAGAGAATATCTCAAGCTTCGTCGACCAATAAAAATGTTCCCGTTCGCGTGTTTTCAAGATTCAAGGTCATCTGCATGACGTCACGAAACAGCGGTAGCCTTGAAATGTCCTTTTTTGTGAAGCAAAGTCATAAACAAGGACAGCCTCACGCGGCGCGTTTAGGAGCCGCGGCAGCGATGTTTCGCGGCGCAGTTTGGCGGCAAATATGATGATTGCCCGCACTCGAGCAAATTTCGGCATTATCGTAAGGGTTGTAACGGAAATGCATATGCACTTTTATCGGACCTTAATATACGTGCATTTGTTGTTTCTTTGTATGTAACTAGAAGATAAATTTGGTAGATTTCAGTAACAGAAAATTTCTTTTCATTTTCGAAAACGAAATTATTATAAAAAGAAAACTCTCCATATTACATCTCCAAGCAACGAAAATTCAATTTAATTCAGAATTAAAAAAAAATTATACAATTTTCACTCCTATGCTTTAAACACAGTTAAGGAAAAACTAAATCGCAAAAATGCCAAAATCAAAAGTAAACTTTTTAAGTATTGAAAAACCAGTTATTGTTATTGATGATTGCAGATTAATCGACTTAATCAAGGGGATAAACCAATCTACCATCCATTAACAGTAACTACAATAAGAGAGAGTGTTTCCTCTTACTTCCAAGTAAGCATCGAATTATTTCCTAGATTCAAATCACTAATTGATACACAATCAAAATAAAGATATGAATCACTAAACCAAAAGAATACTGTTGAAAAGCAAATAATCTTTTAAGACCCAAATCCCTTCACTAATAACGCAATTAATCCGAACGAGACACTTACCCTAGAACAGTGCTCCGCAACCTTTTCTCACCTGCGACGCACAAAAAATCTTTCTGGAATTTCATGGCACACCAAAAGCTAATGTATATATGTATTGATTTATACACAAAATTTACAATAAATTTTTGTTTTTAATTTGAAAAATATACAATTATAAAACCATAACACATTTATTTATATGCAATCATAATAATTGTCATAATAATCGAAATTTTTTTTAAAAAATTTAAAAACAAAAATTCTTCAATTTGATTGGTTTATTTCAAATTTAAAAAAAAAACAGTTTTAGAACTATTATTTTTAATTAAAATGGTCTGAAACAAATATATTTCGTTTAAATTTATGTTTAAAAAAGTTATATATTTTTGAATTCCGAGTTATCAAGGAAATGCCGAAAAAATTCAAATGCTGACACGCTTACAAAATCACACGCACAACCACACAACAGTGAAATATATAAAAACATTTAAATTATTATTATTAAGGAAAAAAATTGTCATTGTGTATTAAATACATGATAAAAAATTGCAAAATGTCAAATACATGTATTTGATTGCGGCACACCTATATCCTACTCATGGCACACCGGTTGCGGAGCACTGCCCTAGAAGACACATCCCCCACACCCTCCTTTCACCCCAAATACAAAAACAAAAGTAGATTCAAGAACAAATTTTAAAAAATCATAAGAAGATTAAAAGTAATAATCCATAAAATTAAAATTAAAGTTAAAAACTGTAGTATAAAAGAAATTTAAAAATCAAACTAGTAAGCAAAAATGAACCAACTTGCCTTAAAATTTTAAAAACCAAATCACTGGAATGCAAGTATATTAACAGATGGAAGCAAAAAAAAAAAAAAGTTAAAGTTGTCGTGAAAAGTAGTTTTCTATTGAAGAAAGTTTAGCCTAAATTGGCGACAAAACTACAAAGTTTCTTGGAGATATAATACACTGAGAGCAGGCTGTTATTAAAATAGCGCTAAAGTTAAATTGAATTTCCGTTGCTTGGAGATGTAATATGGAGAGTTTTCTTTTTATAATTTATAGCGAATTACTGCTTTATTACTTTGCAGCTTTAGCGCAAGTCTTGGGCTTATTAATTTACTTTTAATTACTTTCGTTATGAATATATATATATATATGACATAATAAAAACCAATTTAGAAGTCAATGACGAACAAAAATCTTGATGTCGTAGAATGTTGAAATGCCGATCCACACCGAATAAGAAATTTGGTAGTCGAGGCAGATTAAATCTTCATTTTATTTTCAATAAACATATTGCGGCCACAAACAACTTGGCACATTATTTGTGCCTATTTCTAGAGGTTTACATTTTTGAAAACTATGCAGCAAGAAGAAAGCAGCAGACGACACTCTACCTAGGCCGAAGAGAAGAGAGCAAGTGCCTTACATTTAGGGTGAAATCTTAATTCAGATTCAGTTAGTTTTGATTTACAATGCATTTTGATTGGATAGTTAATACTTCTGTAAAATTATTATTGGTTGCTTGAGCTTTAGTTCCATTTACATCACCAGAATTACGTAAGAGTCATATAACATGGATTCATCATTAATGAATCCATAGAGAGGTTACTGTTTTTAGAATTCAAAAAGGAAATTTAAACTGCTAATGTAATCTTTTAACATATTCCTTATTTTTTTTTACATATACGGCGGCTCCCAAAAGTGTTCGTACACCTATGATTTTCATTTAAATAGGGCTCTATCCATTAATTAAAAGTAAACTTTTTGAATGAGATTTTAATGATAAGATCTATAATCTATTCGTAACAAAATTACATGAAATATTTTTAAAATATAGCGAGAAACTTTATTTTTAAGAAATTAATAATCAAAAAATGACAAATATTTTATCTCACAAAAGTCTTCGTACACTGAAATATTTTTGGATAAAATCAAAATTAGAATGATCGTTTGCCGCTTTTTTTAATTTTTGCATTTAAAAAATCGTTTGCTTTAATTTTTTATTGCTTACTTCATATCTATTTATTATTGAAAAATGGTTGCAGTCGTAAAGCAATTACAAACAGCATTCGAAAATTGATAATTTTTCACCACAGTAGTGGTAAACCAATTCGAAATATCGCTAAATTAGTTAATTTATCCCATTCTACAAGGCAGTATGTGATAAAACGCTTTAAAGAAGAAAATCGGATTGAAAACAAGATAAGAAAAGGTCGACCGAGAAAGTTAACTAAACGTGATGAGAGATTTATTATTAGAAAATTTGTGAAAGACCCAAGTTTGAGTGCTGTAAAAGTTTCTGCAGAATTTAATGCAAAGTTTTCTACTTTTATTTCACCTGAAGCTGTTCGACGAGTTCTCAAAGAAGCTGGATTCCATGGGCCTTCTGCCCGTAAAAAATGCTTTGTTAGTGAGAAAAACAGAATGCTTAGGCTTTCGTTCGCAAAATCAATGATAAATAGACCCGAAACATATTGGAATAATGTCCTGTTTGCTGACGAAAGCAAATTCAACATTCTTGGTTCCGATGGTCGAATAACCGTATGGAGAAGAAAAAATGAGGAACTTCATTCTAAAAACTTAGTTGGAACAGTTAAGCATGGCATGGAGGTGTTGTGTGAGGGTGCATGGCAGCATCAGAACTAGGTAATTTGGTATTTATGGATGGCATAATGAATCATTCTCTTTATTTAAATATTTTAAGAGACAATTTAAAATTATCAGCCCAAAATTTGGGTATCGGAAACAACTTTATTTTTAATCATGATAACGATCTTAAGCCTCTCAACGATCGCCTGTGGTGTTTCTATAATTGTCCACAGGTTTTCAAAACACCACATCAGTCGCCAGATTTAAACCCCATAGAACAACTGGAGAAGAGAACTGGAGGTTAGAGTACGAAAACACGACATCAAAACGAAAAGCGAAGTCAAAACAGTCATGATGGAAGAATGAATGAACATTGATACAGAAATTACAAAAAAACTAGTAAAATCTATTCCCAGACGTTTAAAAGCTGTTGTGGATGCTAAAGGATATCCTACTAAATATTAACTTACCAAAAAATGAAAATATTTACTAATATGTCAAGATTTTTTTGAAGTGTACGAAGACTTTTGTGAGATAAAATGTTTGTCATTTTTTGATTATTAATTTCTTAAAAATAAAGTTTCGCTATATTTTAAAAATATTTCATGTAATTTTGTTACGAATAGATTATAGATCTTATTATTAAAATCTCATTCAGAAAGTTTACTTTTAATTAATGGACAGAGTCCTATTTCAATGAAAATCATAAGTGTACGAACACATTGGGGAGCCACTGTATATCAAAGTACATATATCTAAGCAGAGTAATACAATAAAAACATTTAACAGTATGTATTAATCATACGTATGTGCAATCGTATGTGATCATTTTTTAGTATATTATAATAAAAAATTATTTTAATAATATCTTTTTTATTATAATACGTACAAACGAGAATCATTACGAATTAAGTATTTCTTAAGAGGATTGCCTCATGTAATGGCAAATACAGCAAACCTTTCGTAAAATGACTAGAAAAGGGGGCGTTCGTTATCAATATTTATAGTTCTGATTATTTTCTTAGATGATC
>KK119158.1:43804-55169 GCA_000611955.2 Stegodyphus mimosarum
TAAAGCAATAATTCACCATAAATTATAAAAAGAAAACTCTCCATATTACATCTCCAAGCAACGGAAATTCAATTTAAAAACATCACTGAAGGTATTTTTCAGAATTAAAAAAAATTATAGAATTTTCAGTCCTCCTTGCTTTAAACACAGTTAAGGAAAAACTAAATCGCTAAAATGCCAAAATCAAAAGTAAACTTTTTAAGTATTGAAAAACCAGTTATTGTTATTGATAGCAGATTAATCGACTTATCGAGGGGATAAACCAATCTACCATCCATTAACAGTAACTAAAATAAGAGAGAGTGTTTCATCTTACTTCCAAGTAAGCATCAAATTATTTTCTAGATTCAAATCACTAATAGATACCCAATCAAAATAAAGATATGAGTTACTAAACCAAAAGAATGCTGTTAAAAAGCAAATAATCTTTAAGATTACATTTTTTCACTAAAAATACAATTAATTAATCTATTATAATTATCTATTATAGGTTAGGTTATTCAATTATGGCAAAGCACACGAGGGCTATCTGCCTAAGGGGAGGGATGCCTTCGTGGAGGACTTTCTAAGGGAAACTGGCTCGTATACACGTTACACATGGGAAAAACCACGAAAACGCCCATGCAGCCAGCCCGTTCGCGGGATTCAAACCTCGAACCGAACTACCAGTGTTCAGCGTCTTTACCGCTCGGCCGCTGGTGGGCCCATTATCAATTATAATAGAGATGTCAATTATAATAGTGATCAATCAGAATAGTAGATCATTAGATACATTAGATAATAATAGATATTAATTATAATAGTGATATATCAATTATAATATATCACTTAGAACACAATTAATCTTTTTATAATTTATAGTGAATTATATGTATATACAAATATTATTAAGAAAAGAAAATTAGCATTAAATTAATCATACCAGAATCACAGAATACTCTCTTGAGAGCTTGCTAAGGGAATTAGACGTTAGAGCCATGTCCATTCGTTGTGGTGTGCATCGCATGAAAGTTTCCCGCCACCGCAAATATCGTCTGGGCAAACAGTTCGCGTTGGCGTTTTAATCATATTTCGTCAAACGACTTTTTGGCATTTCAAAGAAAGAGACTTGCTTTAGAACACTATGCTGTGAAATTTATAAAAAAATCTCGTTATCATTCAATACGAGGTAAGGTGTCCGAAATGGAACTATCACGCTACCAGATTAGAATCATCATTTACTTCGAGTTCTACTGCAAAAAGTCAGCTACAGAATGTCACCAGATCGTGTGTAGCATGATCTAGGTACTAATGTTGTATCATAAGATACTGTGAAGGTTTGGTATCGGAAGTTAAAAAACAAGGACGACAACATTCAAGGATCAGAGCGTTCTGGCCGGCCTACCAGTGTTCAGCAATTTTACAGTTCGGTTGCTGGACCAAATAAGCATGGAAGCAGCCTAAGTATATGGCAAGCCGAAAGTTCTTTCGTATGATCTGGTGGTAGAGGAAGAGAAGTGCTTTTCCTCGAAATTGGATTGGAACTCGGCAAAACCGTAATGTCACTCATATGGGGCCCAAGGCTTTTGCCAAAAACAGGTGCAATCTTGTACAGAGGCTGTTCGCACATTTTTTAGACGATGTATATTGTATTCACAAAATTAAATTACATACAATTCTTGTGCTTTAACTGTTCTATTTGACATCCCTTATTCTGAACTATCTTTCGACACCGCAATTTCCGGGATAATAATGCCTTTTGAAGTTTCAGAAGAGGTATTCTATCCCATTCCTCCCGAACAGCTTTCCAGAGTTCTGTTAGGGTTTGGGGACAACGTTTGGATAATGCAGTTTTTAAAAGTCCGAAAGCACAAAAATCCGTAGGTACTAAATCGGAAGATTTAGTAGGGTTATCAGTGAAGGGTATGGCCTCGATACCAGTTTTTTGTTTCATTTCTTTTAGGAAATTTACAGTGGATTTCGATGTGTGACTGCTAGCTTAGTCCCGATGGAGTCTCGCAGATGGATGGCACTGTGGGTAAAGCGATGGTATTTCATTCAGAAAAATGGGCGATAAAATATGTTCCCGATAGTATTTGGAGTTAATCTTGACATTTTTTTGCACTCTCTTTAACTTGCCATTACAAGAAAAACCAGCAACAATCACGAATCCCTTAGAAAAACTTTCTTTAGATTTTTTGAACCGTGCACTTAAATTTTTTCTCCCCTTTTATGATAATAAATGGCTCTTTTTTTTTTGTTACAATCATTTAAATACACCCACACTTCATCTATTGTGACAACTGTTTTCCATTTTTCTTCGGATAAGTGTTTCTCGTATAGAATTCTGCAGCGGGTTCCGCGTCGAGCGATATGCTTCGGAAGAAGACGATGCACATTGCGTTTTTTCGCTTTCTTAAGATTTAAATCAACGTTTATGATTTTGTTTACAGGGGACACCGAGCATTTTAATGATTTTTCAACTGTCCTTCGACTAGGGGGATTTTCTTTTAACATTAAACAACGTACCTTTGCAATAGTCCAAGATGTCCGTTTTTTCCTCGGATACTTGCTTGGAATTTTTGTTCCACTCGAGGCTCCAATTTGACGTTTTTTTTTTTCCCTTTCTTGTCGATGATATTACCTATCGACGCTTTAGATATCACAAAACCATGACTCTCGCATCGTTTTTGGATAACGGAGTATGCGTATTTCTCTTCGGAAAGAGCGTGAATGTAGCCTTCGAGCCACTGCTTTGTTAAATTCGCCATTTTGAATAAAAACAAAACTTTCGAGCCACAGACGATAATTTTGACTTTTAAAAACATAGTACAATTGCAATTACTTCTTTTGTAGCAAACGATTTTTTATTACCGCTTACCAAAATCGTCTAAAAAATGTGCGAACAGCCTCTGTACTCCTTACCACGATAAAATTCATAGACTTGATTACATCAGACAAATGACATTAGTCTCCATCACTGTTATTTTGAATGATACAGAATTGATTAAGTTTACTTGAAAATAATATTTCCCTTCTTTGCGTTTTACTTGTAACTTCCATACAGTTGGCATTGATCCACGTTATATACGGAATAGATATTTAAAATGGATATTTTTATGGGTTCTATCATATCTAGTTTTAATTAACTATAATTTTCTACTATCTTTTTAGAACACAGAATCTTCTACTCTTTCTTAAAACTTTCATTTCCGAATGGTTTGGTTTGTTTGATTATGGAAGGCGCACTAGGACTTTACAGCCCTCCACCTAAGGGAATCGCCTCGGGTCAAACTACCAGTGTTCAGTGATGCTGGTGAGCCAAATTCATATTAGTTTAACGAATAGGAAAAGATAAATAAAAATTAACCGTCAAAAATCTCATTACTGTGTTACAAAATTACATTCTATAGTGCACAAATTTCTATCAAAATAGTTTTTTTATTCAATTATTTAGTTTTTTACTTGATTATTTTAACTCGTAAAAATTGTAATGACACCACATCACTTCCTTTTACGGCCTATTAAATTATACGCATTTTCTCCTGCGCTTCGTTTAAACCTATTTCCTCGAATTATTCTAACTTAATTATCCGATCCTTCAAGGCAAGTCGAAAATGACATCAAAAATTGTAATTTTTGAAATTAAACATTCCGATCAGTTTTTGTAGTACGGAGGCCAAAATTTCTTGTATTTTTATTTTATCATAACGAGTCTAAAACTTTCCCAAATATAAGTACAGTAGCCGAGAGATTACATTAAATGTTAGACTCCATTATTTGTCAATACGTATTTTTTAATATGATATTGCGAAATCATGAATAATTTCGTTCATTTCAAGCACTTCTGTAATTAAAAGTGTATGTATGACTAATGATTGAGAAAATAAGGGTCGGGTAACGACTTTTAAGGGTGCGTAGGTATATACAGGGTGTTTCGAAACTGATGGGCAAAAATTTAAGGGGTGATAGAAAACATCTAAACAAGCAGTTTTCACCGTACAATGCGTGGGCGAAGAGCAAGCAGTGAACTGCAAGACGGTGCTGTAATGGAAAGGATAAAGCGCGAGTTTTCTTACACATACATCGCAATTTCGCACTAAGAGATTCACACTTCTATGCCTAGTGCTTATTTATGTGTTACTAAGTGTTATTCTAACAGGTTCATACCAGCGCGCATGCTTCTACTTACAGTCTTTCCAGATGGCATTCAGGTCCCTTTGCATATTTGTACGCCTTAGCTAAGTTTATTCTCTTACTAAAATTTATGAACTAATTCTATCTTAGTATACTTAAAATTTATTAAAAAAAATATATGTGAACACGTTTATATTAATAATATATATATATATATATTAGTTAATTTTAATCTAGTATAATTCGAAAATTACTTATTTTACTAGATGGGGGTACGGTCCTCGACACAGGCACCCTGGTGATTGCACCACTCCACCGCGTACGTACATCGTCATTTCCGGCGTGCATTTTAGAAGGCATGTCGACGTACAGTAATCAGGAAAAGGCGGATGGGAATGCTGTGGAAGCCGAAAGACTGTGCAGGCAGCTTTTCCCGAGAAGTCACGTGCAAGACCGAAAAATGTTCGAGCGATTGCATCGGTGCCTGTGTGAAACGGGATCTTTTGTCACCGGCATGCATGATGCAGGAGTGTGCAGACGCCACAAGTTGTAGAGAACGTTCTGCAAAGAGTGGAAAATCGTCTGGATACTAGCGAGAGGTTTCCTATCTCGTAAATGTACCCCACTCAATGAATTGTTCGGCGAATATTACGGGAGGAAGGATTACACTCCTGCCACGTACAGAAAGCACAAGCTTCGATACCTGCAGATTATGCGCCACGTGTCGAGTTTGCACGTTGCTTTTTGCAACAGCTAGCGGCGGAGCCTAATTTCAGTACACATGTACGAACGCACCTTTACTCGAGAAGGCATTTCTAATTTCTTTATGACTCCTTAAATTTATGCCCATGAGTTTTGAAACACCCTGTATATAGATACTTTTGGCACTGCTGATGGAAATAAAAAAGAGAGGTACGGAACTAGATGTTACAGCAATCTCATATAAACGCTCGGATGTTCTATGGCAAATCGTTTTTCAGATATGTTAGATAAATTCTTACGTACATACAGAAGTCATGTAAAAAAAAATCCATTTTCCAATCCGTTCTGGAATAAAGAATCCATTATTCTGTCTGTACAGACATACGGGCGGGGGGAGTCAAAGGAAGAGATACTTTCGTGGAGAACTTCCGAAGGAAAACTGGCTCGCATACACTACACATGGGGAAAACCACGAACACGCCGATTCAGACTTCTTGAGATTTTATTTTAAAAAAAGAGGCCAAAAGCGGTCTCGTTAAATTAACTGGCACTGGCAGCTTTTACTGGTTTTCTCCCTTCTCTATGGCGCCAAGTTTCTGAGAATATAAACAAACATCAATATTAAATAAAATCGGTTATTCCAATATCATTAAGAATCGTAGGCGATTGTCTTGGAAATGGTTAATTGTATTTAAAATTAGTACATTAAAAACAATTTAATTGGGAGATTTAAGACGTATTATGGAAATGCTGTATATTATGATAATGATCTTAACTTAAAATAAATAAATAAAAAACTGGTATGAAAAGTAGTACAAAAAGAGTCAACGAAATATTCATTCCTATTCTTAGACAGACAACCTTGACGTTTGTCGTCGACCGTCAGCCCAATCGATGTCTCTTGGATTTGATTGCAGCGGCAAAACGGCTTCTTGGTTTATGTTTCTGCCTCGTGCACTACAAATGCAAGCCAATTTATCTTGGGAAGTTTTCAAAAAAGAAATAGCCTACTGCTCTACAAGCGTTATATAGGATATTTTCTGTCTTTCAGGAAACACTGTTTACTAAATCTAAAGGGTTAGTATTCTAAAGTTAATAAAAGAAATTCTATACCAAAAACTTAGCACAGTTATGTTAAACTTAGCAATGTTATCATTCGAATATTGTTGTCGAATTACAGAAGTCTCACCCATAGTTTTATATTAAGATATGAAAACTGCATCCCTGTCACCAACAGTTCGGTTAGTACGATCGAAATATTAGAGAATAAATTTTTTAAACTGAAGTCGCCAAATAAGATCAAAATTTTATTGGTTTCGGTTAGTCAACCATTTAAAATTAGGCTTCAGTCTAAAGGGGCTTCGTCCCTGAAGAACTATTGTTTTCGTTCTGCGATTTTGACTTGAATCACTATAAACGGCTGTCTCACTTTTCAAATTGTTGCCACCAAAAGTTATCGCTTTGTATTACATTTAAAGAAATTAAATAATAAAGAATCTGCATAAATGTATGCATATTTCTCCAAATGTGATAAAACAACGGTACCTAGAGCCATCCAATTTTGAATAACGTACGTTTCCACCCGGATATGCGCATCTGGAAGCCCGAATTTGGAATTTGTTTTATTACCCATTTCATATTTTGTAAAACTTAAACGAATTTTTGATGAACAAACTCGAACGATTTAAAAGCGAGCAAGAGCAATGGCAACACTCTACGGGGAAAAAAAAAAAAGCTTTTTAACTTCAGCGCGGAACTGTGTATCGGAAATTCTAAAGATATGCTCATTTTAAATTATTTTACGATATTGCTGTTGAACTGAATTTTATGTCTTAAGTGCGAAGAACATGCTATTTAATAAATAAAGGTAACACAGAACGTTAAAAGAAACGCCCCTTTGGACGTAATTTAAACTCTGAAACCTTTGACTTTATTATTTTTTTGCCTAAATTTTACAATGGTTAAGTTTTCTTCCAATAAGGAAGGTACTCCGAGTATAAGATTAGCGGCACAGTATTGGTCAAATAATTTCCACAAACATTATGAGGGTTGATAAATGAATTTTTACGTTAAAGACAATTTGAACTGTTCATAAACATCAGTTTCCTAATTAAGATATGGCAAAGGTATCTATTTATACGATTCTTAGTTAAATTCCACAGCGATTTTTAAAGACATTTTTTTCGTCGTTTAATGTTATCAAAAATAGCCCTGGACAAACGCGATCGGTTTTCGCGCCTAACTGCACCCAAATTATCTCACATTCAAAACTTGCTTTCCGCCAACACCCCAAAGCTACCTAACTTCCCGTCTCGCTGATGGGTGATGTTTTCTCTAGCCAAGAATACCAAGTCGACTCACTCTGCTTCTTTAGCTTTACACTTGAATTACTCCTGATTTGACTACAACCCTTTTCACTCTCGTTTACGAGAAAAAACCCTCCCACTCGAGCTCCTTTTTGGAATTACCTTCAGATTAACTACTTAAAAGTATTACAAATCAAGAATAATCACAGCGATATATCAGTAAACCCGCCTAAAAATAGGGTAGCAGGTAAAAACGTTTTGCTCATTGAGCTTCATACGTCAACTAATATGAACGCCCTACAGCCGTGGTCGGTCCGCCCATTTCATTGAAACTGAATTTCTAGGTTTATACCCCAAATTAAAAACGTAAGTGTTTCATTAAAATTAAACTAGATATAAGCAACACATTAAACTAAAACTGGACATAAGCAACACACTTCAGGCGTAATTGTCTCCGATTACCCCCACATGGAACCGTCTCATTGCAAAGAAACAAGCTCAGGATTATCATTGATTTAACGTTTTAGTAAGTTAAAATGTTAAATCACTTAACATTTATTTTCTGGTGTAACTATTTTATTTTGAAGGCATGGATTAAAAACAAATTAAAATTAATAAATCAAAAAAATCTGAAAGGATTTAGATTTTAGATTACGTCCAAAGGGATCTTGCTTAATACTATAATAACTTGCCGAACGAAACAAACATTAAACTAAACCCAATACGAACACAAAAACCAACCCAATATAATTCCAATAGTCAACCCAATATAATTTCATTAATCCATCCAGTACAGACCCAGTAACCAACACAGTACAATTCCAAAAATTCTAATAGCCAACCCAATGCAACTTCAATTACCAACAAAGAAACATAAGCACTAAATTGAAAAGTGAATCGGACATTTTTATGAAACGACGCAAAACGCCCAAACGAAAGTAATAGACCTTCGAGACTAAATCCCTTTGGACTAATAATCTAAAATATAAACAACGTCCCCCCCCGAGCGGGCCGCGGCGATAAAAAGGCTGGGGAACGTTGGCCTAGAGCACCTAATTGAAAATCTTAGTAAAAATTAGAACTAGGTAATTGCTCACGTTAAGTCCGAGTTGCAAATAAATAACCACTCCTTTGTTTACTTAAATAGTTAACTATTTCTTCCTAAGTTTGTTACCATCGTCGACAGATAAAAATACAATTTTTTCTGTATTCGTTTACATAGCAACTGGTTTACCGCCCATGCAACATAAACCCCAAAGCTTGAATTCTGAAGCTTCCTTAAAACGACTACTCGTGTTTGCAGATGATGCTTTACATTTAAAATATTGTCCAGTACATCAGTATGATGGGTATTCGCGTTCTCAGAAATATGAGAAATTTTGAGAGGTAAATATTAAATGCATTAGATTATTTTTTTTTTCAGTCTGCCTGTATTATTTAAGAAAGTCTTAACCAGGTAATTTTTATGCAATTACACTTTAATTGTAACTATCGATAAAATTCTTATTCCTTATTCTTATAACGAACATGGCCGTTCAAAAGCATCTATGAAAACACTCCGTTCAGCCACGCACAAAATCGAGGGGAAAAAAAAAGCCTTCTTAAAGAATAAAAATAACCTTTAACGTTCATTATTTAAAAGAAGTTCGAGAGCAAAAAGTCGTTAATATTAGCAACCATCAAAGCACAAAATATTAGCACCATTTTAAAAGCCTAAAATTATTAGTTCTATAACACTGAAACAGAATAAGTCGAGTAATATGCGTTTATTTGTATCGCCCATATTTACAACTAAGAACAAATACAAAATGAAAGTATTTACTCTCGCAGTTCCTACTTTCAAAACAACCACATACCGGGGGTCTTAACCTGGCATAATCATGTAAAAGAAAACAAATAAGGCGTCTGCTTTTACGAGTTAAATAGGGCAAGCAACAGAATAAGTAGCAAAATAGAACACTTGTTCTAAAACTGGCAATTAAGCTAAACTAGTTTATAAAAATCACTTCACCAAATCTCTAAATTTGAAGGTCACTGGATCAGTGTTACAAAGTTCGGCTCATCAAGCTTCATCATTCATCCCTCTGCAAAAAATGGACCTGACGTATTGAGATGGAACTTGTTTTCCCGAATCGAACAAAGATGCGTCAAAATATTACTCGATCAGAAGCGCCGACTGCAAATCGGTATGCGCTGTTGCCACATACAAACGATAGAATAGTGGTAAGCACTAAAGAAAACTATTTTTCATGTCTATGGGCATAAGCTTTCACGTGATCTTTATAGAATATTTCAATTAGTAGTAGTTACTTCGTACACGTCAGTGACACATTATAAATAACCTGAATTCAAAATTAAGACATCGGCTTTTAATATGAAAATCATGAATTTTTATATTATCACATTTCATTTTCTACTACTAAGAACTTTTTATTAATACTAGTTAAATTTGATTTGGCAAAAATTCATACAGAATTCACAATATTGAACATCTATGAGATTTAATATTCTTAAAATTTGATGCACATTTCTGAAATTAACATGCAATATTATGTATTTCGTATTTTGAGAATCAAATTCTACGTATTTCGTAAAATTTTCTCAATTAACATACAATATTATGTATTTCTTTCTTCAAGAATCTGAAATTTTACGCACTCGAGTTTTAAAATTCATACAAAACTATTGTAGAACCATTCTATTCCACCTTTATTACTCATTTACAGAAGCTACTGAATTATATTACTGATACTGAAAAATCAAAATGACAACACAGAAAATAAACCTGATTAAAAATGCTTTATTTGTAATAGGGAATGTAGTTTATACGTCTTGCAGTAATGATCCAAAGACTAATATACAGACATTTTGGTCCAATGGATTAAAGTAAAATAAGGCACCAAATGTGTAACAAAACACATTGAATTTTCATATATTTTCCATGCATAAAACAAATTTTAGTCTTCCTTTGTCATGGATAAATTACAGTTGCAGATTTTCATATTTAATAAATTTCTATATTAAAAACACAAAACTTACGAATACATTTTGATTTGAAAAGCAATATTAATTAAATATAAAAATATAATTTAAGTAAAAACAAAAAAAGTTAATATATATATTCTAATATCATTATAGCTCTACAAAATTTCTTTATAACAATATACATATATAATCTATTCAAATGATATAGCTGAATTTGATTTATCTCTTCATTTTTATTGCACATTCAAATTTAAAATTCTTACCAGAAAACTGCAATAATGTAATCTACCTATAGAAAACAGTACTGTTACAAGAAATAATTTTCACAGAAAATAGTGACAAATGAAGAATTTACAAATAAACCTTCGAATAGTAAAATGTGAAATAAATATCTAAATAACCTCTTAAATAAAATTCTCTTTTAGAATAAGACTTTTTCCTACTAAATCACTTTTTATAAAAACGTCTCCAATGAACCATTCCATATACTTCACACGCGTAATTAGGTTTTAAATTGTGCGATTTGACAGTTATTTAAATTATAAAACAATATCAATCAACTATCAAAACCAACTTGCCTCTACTAAAATTTTGGCAACTCACTCTTGCCTTGCTTGTAATAATATGCATCCCTTTTAACAAAAAATGTGAGCAGGATTGCTTTCTAACTCAGCAGCTTTTTAGAGTTTAGTTTAAATAAATAAATTACATAAATATATGATACACTGAAAAACATAGGTATAAAGTATGACTAAACATAGCACACTAAATAGCAGTTCCCAACAATTTGCAAGGTGCGATTCTGTTTATAACCGACTGAAAGAGCATATTTTATTTTTTCACCATGAAGCCATTACTTATATTATTTCACACAGTATTCTTAAATAGTAATAAGCCTTTTTTTTCTACATACAGATAAATTTAAATTCTAGCTCCAGTAAAGACAAGATTTTTCATTGCATAATATGTCTATTTTTTACATTTTAACATAGTGATTAAAGAGATATCATAGTGATGTTTATAATACCAGAGGTGGCCGCAGCACAGCTCGTGAGCCACGTGCTGTTCTCGAAGGTGAGCACAGTATGGCTCTTATACAAATAAAATATATATATATATATATCAAATACAGCAAATTAAAAGCTACTCAATTTCTGAAAAAGCAATAAATTTCTTTTTACAAAGTTGTGAGACATTTCTTTCCCTTTGAAACCTGTTTCGGTATTTTTAAAATGATGTAAATATTGACTTTGACT
>KK119158.1:57278-78527 GCA_000611955.2 Stegodyphus mimosarum
AGATGTCTAAATCTTTAGGTGCTCCATGTGATGTAATTTTTGAACTTGTTAATCCTGCATTACCATTTACTGGTATGCTGGTGCTACTCTGCAATGTGTTTAAAAGGCACTTTTTAGAATCTTCACTGTTATGTATAAAATGACAGCGTGGGCCATACGGACAGAAACCTGTGCTATGGAACGTACGGCAAAGTTCCGTCTTGTATTTCGGATGGCGGGTGAGTGTTCTCAGTTCATTAATACCATGTGCAAATTGACATTTATCTCCATATTTGCAGGTTCCATTTTCTTCAAAGGGTCGACAGAGTTCCGTTTTGTATCTGCTGGAATTTGACTGGACAGGCCTTACTGTTTGTTGTGACCTGTCTACAGGTTCGCTTATACTTCTATCCAACTTTCGATGTTCTCTGGTGATGGCAGCTTTTATGTGAGAGGCTGCATTGCAATTTGCAACACTGTTACTTGCAGTCAAAGGTGGATGTCGTTTAGTTGATGTTTTGACTGCAGAAAAGTTTGGTATTGTGTTTATAGCCGGTACAGAAGATCCTTGGTTGGAACCAGGTAATATGAGAGATGATGTATACGAATTTACCAGCTGCCTTTCCAAAGCAAGAGACATATGCTGTCTCAAATCAGATGATGCTCTGTGAGACTGCAGACCCTAAAAGAAAGACAATTTATTAACGGGAGAAGTACTTAAGAAGCACGATTTAACAAAAATATCACTTCAAAATTCACAACCTACTAATCAATGCAAAAGCCCCATCTAATGATGGGTACTAGAAGCTCATATTACAGTTAATCCTTTTAAAGATGGGTATTAGAAGCTCATAACAGTTATTCCTTTTAATGATATTTGTTCATCTCATGACTTCTGACACAGTCATCATTTAATCTGGAGCTCAAGATCTCCCTCACTTTACAAGACATAACAGATTTACTTCCACCGTTTACTCTCATTTAAGCTGCAGATTTCAAGATGGAAAGTTATTTGTTTAAATATTATATCTATTTATTTTAGACATAATACATGCATATCATGTAAATTTCAGGTAAAGCACTCTGTCATTATGAATAAGGTTACACAATGGCTGTAATTCACAGAATCTCACATAAATGCTGTCAACAGCTGTATATTATGATAAGTATTGTGGAAGTTAATGTACAGATTAGATTTTATGAAAATTCTTGGTAAATAATTAGCGGCAACACAGTTACATGAGCCATGCAATACTTCGAGCAACTATGGTTATTTATCAAAAATGTAAGTGGTATGTATCTAGACTTCACATACCAAGAATGCTAATGACTTTATGGACATTTTTCAATAAGTATAGACGGTTTCCTTTGCAATAAATGTTAAAAACATTCAATTAATTCTCAAAAGTGATACAGATAACTAATTTCTTAAGGAAATATGTCTTTGTCATTTGTGTATTTTTTTGTAAATACATATTGAATTCAATTCCTATAAAGGAACAATATTTTTACATTAATTAATTAAAATCTGTAACGTAAAATTATTAGAATACATGACATAATTTTACATGAAAAGTAAATAGATCAAATCTAGAGATCTTCCACAAAATTCAAGCAATAGGTCTTACCTAACCTTTCATTCTGCATTTTCTTACACACAATGATACTTGACAAAACAAAGTAAAACTACAGACCTTTCTATGCATGTAAGAAATAAATGCAATGAATAGATAGTTTCAACCTATTCATTTTTAGCTCATGGACCACAGCTCAATAACGTTACTTTATTTATCTAACAGTAAAGTATTTAGTTTAACTTCTTTTTAATCATATAGTAACACATTTTTCAACCTTAACACGTTGACTGCTATGGCAGATATATGGCCTAAAATGACAATTCGATTTAATCACATTATTAAAAACTAATTCTAGTCCATAGCTATCATCAAAAAGCATATTTTTTTTTTAAAGAAAAGGTCTTACAAATTATCTTGTATTTGGCTTCTGTAACAGAAACTTCTTCGCGGAAACAAACTACGAGTTAGAGTTAATTCGCACGTAGACACCCGTCGCAATGGAAAAATTTCTATGAAACCGAATATAACAGACAGATTAGATCCAATGCTTTCAGACTATTCATCTCTAAGAAAGACTATTAGATGGCCCAAAAAGGTTTCACTACATATTATAGATATATATATACAATGCTCACAAAATTTTTTAAAAGGTAGTGTGCACAAAGCCATGTCGTACACATATCCAAGCAAAAAAAAAAAAAAAAAAAAAAAAAAAAGAGAGAGAGAGAAAAGAAGAAACGCGTTATTTCTGTCCAGCCTGTATAAAGAGAAGCCAGCCCTTTGTGCGGAAGATTGTTTTAAAACGTTCCACAAACAAAATATTTCTTGAATTTGAATTAATTTTTATAATTACATTTGTTCTTTTTTAATAAATTTTCTGTTCATGTAAGCCAGCATTAATTTTTTATTCTTTTCCCAGAAGCCATTTATTAATATTGGCACCGATATATTCTGAGAATCATAGCACCACAAAAATGGCAAGTAAACACAGTACGAGAAAACTCGTAGTTGGCGTCCTAGAAAAGAACGCAATCTACGAGTTATCTTGTAGTTGACAGTCAACGTGTTAATATTTTCAGATAAATTTTTCAGTTACCCAAAACACTAATTAGCTATATATACATTCTTACATTGAAAATTACATTATAGGATACTCTTCAAACAATTCATACAATAGATATAATTATTGCAGTAACCTATTTCTTAGAACACACATAAGTACCAGAATTAAACACAAATAAGTACTAGAATTCAATCTCTCTGTACACTGATCATCTGTTTAATGAATAATAAATCATCTGAAACCAAGGAGCTCACCTTAAATTTCACTACATTCATTTCTGAATGGAACTTTTGTACTACTATAACTTTTTCCCTGTGTCCATCTGAAACGAAAATTCTTGTTCGACATGCTGCAAAAGTTCATATTAAACTAATATTCCAAATTAACCTCTGTTCTGTCAAACCTTACGAAGCTCAACGTCATAATATCATACAGTAGAACAAAAAACTACCCTAATTTCAAAAGCTTTGCTTAAATATTAATGGATTTAATATTTAGGTGATACATATATTTACAATATACAGGCTACACATAAGAATGCTTATACTCCATAGTTTTAGTTGATTTTGGTTTTCCGTAGATATTTCTACTTACTGAAACTACTACAAATACATCTGTAAATAACAGATACTACTAAGTTTGTTTTACATATTAATCATTATCAGAGGTACATAATGTGGTTTACAGTGCATGTAGAAAAGTAAAGTCACGGATTAAAACTGGAGGATATCTGAAAATTATCAACAATAAAATCTAAAATAGTTAACATTCAATTTTATTTGATTATGTAAAGTTAGACTTATATAATAACTTCATTATTTTTATACTTAATATACAGTTAACATTTCCTTAGGATAATCACTCCTGAAAATGACTAGTCTTTCCAAAAAATATATACAAATATTTGTGTGGTGAACATTACATCTACTAAAGATCTTTGTTACCTAGCAATATCGGAAATTCTTCACTGAAATTCTACAGTGCTTACTGTAACATACCCCAAAAATTAAAATTTTTAGTTTTAAGATATTTTTCTTGATTTCATGATCAATATTGCTCTTCATTATGTGAATGAAAGAGAATATTTGTACTAATTACAAAAATGTGAATTACTATATTAAGGTTTCCAAATCATTCGGATTTTCCGTGAAAATGGATCACCTCTGAGGTTATTTTCAAAGACAAATTTTTGTTAACTGATCAAAAATGCTTCATACGTCAGATAAAAACAAAATAAAAAATATTCGTAGCAGAAGCAAAGATGCATATAATATGTATGACAATTAAGAGAAAGTAACAGGTTAGAACAACAAAATGAGATAAAAAAAAGTCATTCTTTTTCATGCATGAGATACTGTGTCAATAATACTATAAGTTGCTATAAAAATTAATGTTCCCAACAATCAACTAACTCTGGGGAAAAATTATTTTGATATTTGGCTGTTAATATACAAACTGTATTTTGAATTTATAAAATTTAGAATTTTTGGAAGTATCTCTTGAATTAAAAATCAGATTAACAAGTTTTAAATACTTCATTCCAGGATAAAATTAAACATATAATGAAAAATACCAAACATAATAAATGAACATATAATAAATAAATTTTTAAAATATTAATTTCGCATACTGTTAAATACTATGAAGTAAAGCAAGGTGAAGTGGTTCATTTTATAGGCGATTTGAAAAAATACAAACTGTACATTTAAAACCAACAGAGTATAAAATCAAGTAAAGCCTGCACATATGCAATTTTATTTATTCAAGCTGATAAACTGCAACCTAATTTTTGAGTTTATATGCCTTACAATTTTGATTTTATAAAAGAGCAAGTTGCATAAGTTTTTTTGCATATTTATTCTCACTTCAGTAGATATACTATGAAAGCTATGTTTGAAACAATATTTTAAAATTTACATACGTACGGTATTTGATTTTAAATACGCTAACGGCATCCTGATACATTGCACTGATGAAGGGCAAAATACATTAATTCTAAAAGTAAACAAATACATGTTACAGATAAATGAGAAGGTTCACTAAGAAAAAAACAATGCAGTTGGAAAGTTCGTGGGAAGGTAAACACACCAAAACAAAGCCATACTTTAATTATAATTAGTTGTCAAATGTTGCAAGATCCTTGTCTCAAAATAATCAAAAGTTAATTCGGCTTCCAAAGGGTTGCACAAATATAGGTAATTCTACACGGAAATCCAAAATTCTCGCTTCAATTTAATTACTAATACGTAATTATTACTAATGTATTAAAATGCAATAACTAATGTATCAATGTTAAAAAGTTACGAACTACTAAGAACAAACTTAAAATTTACCACCGGCTCACGCGGAGACGGCCACAGCGTTCGTAGCGCGACGCTTGAGCAAGCGATTTTTAAAAGAAGCGAAAAGGAAGCCACCCGTTGAGAAGGATGATCTGGCTAAAAAGAGGTTAGCAGAACAACCTGTTCCTAGTTCCTTTTCAACCAGGCCATTCAGATTTTTTATGGCATTCAGTGCAGAACTTCAAGGGCAGCGCCTAAATTCAACCTAAAAACCGTTCTGATCAACAAACGTGGCAAATCATATTCTCTGATAGTTAATAGCAACAGCTTACTCAAATGTTCAAACAAAGTATCTATTTCTGCATTTATTAATACACAAACTTACAGAATTATTCGCTTTAAATCTAACAAAAAGCAATTTTAAAAATATTTAAGTATTACTGTTGTCAATGAAAAATTCTGAAGCGGGAAAGAAGGAACAACAAATAATGATGCGTTACAAAAGCAACAGGTTGAAGTCCTTAGGTTTAATATCGACTCTTTTTTAAGTTAAATTCCTTTTTTTACACATGGTATCCAAGAGAAATGCTCTGATCAACTTTCGAAATCAGTCCTATATATTTACTCACGTTGCGTTATTAATTTTTTAACTTGTTTTTTCGGAGTGCTCGTTTCTACACTATTTCACTTACTAAAATGTCGGTTTAATAACGTCTTTCATTTAACTATCTGCCGCATTTTCACATAAGTATTAATATGACAGGATTTTAAAACGTTACACATTGTACAAACGGTTGAAAAAATTGACTACTTATTACGACTGTTCCTGCATTTCTGTATCCTAAAATGCTTTCATTAATAAAAAGCATTTTATTTCCCAGAAATTATTTATGGTACGAGTATTTGGTTTCAAAGAATCATTTTATTAGTTGAATTAAAGACTAAAGACGTTTATTTAACACTAAAGTACAACAACAAAAAACAATTACATGCCTTAGTGCAACAGTCATGAGATTAAACTGAAAGGAAGGCGGAACATACTTTTAATACTTTATACGAAAATTATTATTCGTATATACAACATTTTTATGAGCTCCATTTGAATATGTCAATAGATTATTCAGTAACCGTAACATGCCGGTTAACAAAATTTTTCAGTACTACCTGTTATTTTAAGAACACATTATCATATATTTAAATTATGTATGCTTCATCACATAATATGTAAAGGGAAACTATTTATAAATAATAACACCTTGCAATGAACTTACTTTGTAGAGGTCCCTAAAATCATGATGGAAAGCGGAAACTAAAGCGGCTGACATTGTGCCACCTTACTTTTCTAAGGTTTCATACATTCTGCCGAATATTCTCATCTGAACAACTTTTCAACCAAAACATCGATGATTGTGACGTCACATTAGAGGGTGGAGCTATTACCTGTTTTACCCAATAGCATACTAGAGATGGCTCAGATCCGGAGAGAAACAGCTCAACGTGTTACTGAAGAGGTTTCCTATATTTGGCCCTTTATCGCCTCTCATGGGGTCATTCAATAATTTTCGAATATATTTGAAATAATGTTTATATTAATTAGATTCAGGACGAAAGAAAACCAACAGAGTAGAAACAGATATTAAATAAATTGTAAAAATCAGTATTAAAAGGTACAAACTGGTAAGAACAAACTTAAAATTTATCACCGGCTCACAGAGACGAACACAGCGTTCGTAGCGCGACGCTTGAGAAAGCGATTTTTAAAAGAAGCGATACCATTCACAGAGGATATTCTTACAACGAACACTCTCGTGGCGACCGCTTCATGAAGACGAAAACCAGTATTTAGTACAGAAGTATTACAGAAAGTTACCAGTGCTTCTTGGAACAAAAGAAAATATAGATAACATCGCCCACAGAAAGAACAATACAAATACACAGCAACACCGTACTGCGTATTACGTAACTACAGAACACAAAAACCGCCTAACACATAATTTGCGTAAACTGCAGTAAAATAAAGAAGTTAAAGATTTAAATCTGCTTAAAACATACATATGCACATAAAGAAAAAATAACTGTTTATGATTATCTACGGTTCCAGATATTTTGAGTGTTCTATAGAGATTAACATGTTACAGAGATCATACTTAATACTAACGTTTATTTACGCTTTTAGAAACAACGATCGCTCTCGGAGGTACCTTCACGAGAAGGTTCAGGATACATTTAATATATGTATTGATAAATATACGTATAAAGCCGGCGTCAGAGCCGCAGAATTTAGGAAGGCATCAGGCGACAGAATTTCAGAATAAAGTCTAGGCCCTAATCTGAAAATGTACATTTTTTAACACACATATCATATTCATTCGCATATTTCACCACCACCCTTGAGGATATTTCTTCCTAGTTTTTCCAACACATGATTTCGAAACTTCTAATTTATGATAAAAAAATGCACAATGAATTCAAAAACAGAACGTCTTTTGCGTAAGTAAAAAGAATATTATTTAAATTGATAAGCCCTTTGAAATATAAAATGTAATAATATTAATGTGTAAGTGCGCTTAATCACTGCTATTCATATGATTTTCTTAGCGAAAAACTCCTTCACTATATGGTTTATCATAAAAATGTTCACTTTACGCTTTTAATTTTAAAAATTATTAATAATAATGCAATTTTTAATGATAAAAATTTCGCACCGCATTACCAAATAATAATTTCCCCCCACTTCTTTAATTTACATGTGAACAATTTAGAGATTATTAGATTAGAACAGTTTATAGAGAAAGTTCGTTTTAATGGAAGAAATAATATATTTATGCATTACTGCAAAAAAGGAGCAAAGAGCGGTAGTTTCTTTACAGCCATCTAAAAACAAATGTCGCCAAAATTTGATACTTCTACACACGCTTGGCAGAGTTTCTCATTTAAAGCGGCCAAGTGTTTAGCGGCGGACGATCTCAAAAGTGAATAAGGTGAAAGCCGGTTGTTGGGATTTTGAATGGAGAAAGCGATTTTCTACTTAATGCAAATATAGTATTTGTAATTAATTGTTCTTGCGGGTAAACTGAGTAATACGATTAGTTTTTCGTAATCAATAAATTCTAGGTAGAGGATAACAACTAAACACAGATGAGGAGGGATATAATTATATTATTATTAAAGAACAATTTTCCGCCTAACTTAATTTTACCACCATCTTTCATAAATAAAGTCAATTCACGGTGGTATTTATACTACACTATAACTGCAATAAAAAAAGGAAAATGGAATGAGATTCTGGACGTAATTGAAAATGATAAGTATGTCTGAGAACATAAATAGTGATAATGAAAATCATCTCCTTCATTCAAAATAACCTTCAAAATAAAAGTTCTCTCAACATAAACTGAAAACGACGAACTTCACCGGTTATCAAAATCGTCTAGAACGACAGACGATCAGTTTACAGATAGATATACATGTTTCCTTTAAGTTAAAATTTTACCGGTTAACTTTCATTTAGGTTATAATGAGTTCGGAAACCTCTCAAGGCGATTATCTTCCGTAGAAGGCCATCTTGGAAAGTGACCAGTATTTCTTAGAAAATAAAAGAACATCTTTTAAAATTACAAACATGAACTGGGAAAAAAAGTCTACTCGTCCCCTCCCCACTAAAATTCAAATAGTTCACTTCTTGGAGAGTGGGTATGTGGGGGGGGGGATTTAAATATGTTAAATATCGTACTGTGAAAGTCATTTCCTTTACAGCATTTACAGAAACAACGATAACGAAAAAATTCATCATTCTGCGATTTCGCAAAGCCAAATTCTATATAAATTACACATAGTAATTGATGAGTGATTTCTCTTCGTTGAAGAATAATTTCAAGCTTTTGTAATCAAAGTTCTCTTGCTGTGCTGTAATACTGAGTGAATCTGTCTGCAAATATAAAAAGATACACTGCTTGAAAACCAAGGTCAATGATTGTCATCACGTGTTTTATCATTAAGCAAATACATGCTAAGGTAAAATTCCAAAGATATGAACTTGCGGTTTAAAAAAAAAAAAAAAAAAACTTTAGACTTTAATAGACAGACCAAAAAAAAAAAATCCTTGTTTTCTTTCAGTATACTGGTAGTTCCTTGTGCAAAGTCCGAAAGTAATTTATAATAGGAAAATTGTAGTTAGTCTAACTGATCATACATTACGCACACTGTGCCGGATAGATTTGTATTTTATACGCTTGGCTCCCTGCAAGATATGTCCCGGAAAAGGTCCAGCATTCAGTAAATATTCTAAGATTTCATAAACAATTATTCGCGTGAGTTTTTTTACAGCCACTCCAAACGGACAGGAAGGTGAATTTAGAAATACATTCAATAATCGAATGAATGATCGTGCCTTTTACATACGCATTCTATTTTTGAAAATACAAACACTGCTACGTGAAAATCACTTCTCTAAGGCAAATTACCTTTACCAATTAACCAAAATCATATCGAAGCATGGGTGTGGTCGTCTTAGACAAGTTTCACTGCATACTTTCTTTCCGTAACACTATATTCAGGATTAGACCGCTATTTTATATTTATCCGTATCTTTCGTTATTTTAAGACACTGAAAAATAGTTCGAAACATTTTGCAATGAAATACAAAATGGCCCTGCACTTACTAATGCAATTAATAAAAACGCTAATGCTAGATTAATAGCATGTTCTATGTTTACCCGGCGAGTAATAATAAGTTTACTATATTTTTTAATCTACCAGAAATAATTCTTTTGCAATCTTTAAAAATGAATCATGTTTATATAGCTTAAGAGTTTTCAGTTTACCATTTCCTTTCAATTAGACATATATACACTAATTTTGAGATGACGATGTTCGAACTCTTAAGATCTTCGAACAAGCTTAACAAAGGATCAAAATTAAAAAAATAAAGAGCTCCATAGACATTTCTTACATTAAAAATCTCTCCTATAAACAAGATACCCAAACCACCGATACATTATCCCCATGTGTAGTATTTAAAGAAACTAAATAATGAAGAATCTGCATGAATGCATGAATGTTTCTCGCATTGTGAAGAAACAACGGTACCTAGAGCCATCCAATTTTGGAGTTCTCCAACCGAACATGGGCACTTGGACGACCGAATTTTGAATTTGTTCTATTCTCTATTTAAAATTTTGTAAATCTTTAACGAATTTTTTATTAACAAAATCAATGATTTCAAAGCAAGCCATGGCAACACTGTACGGAAAAAACATTTTTATCTCTAGCACGCGAGACTGTGTATCGGAAATTCTAAAGATATGCTGTTTTTAAATACTTTGTGAGATTGCTACTGAATTTTGCGAAGATCATAATATTTAACCAATAAAAGTAACACACAAAACGTTAAAAAAACGGGCGTAATATAAAATCTGAAAGCTTTCAGATTTTTTTTTTTTTTTAGTCCAAAGGGGTTTTGTCCCTGAAGGACTATTGTTTTCGTTTTGCGATTTTGCGTCGGAAACATTAAAAGTCTGTATCACTTTTCAAACTGTTGCCACAAAATATTGCAGCCCTGTATTATATTTAAGGAAATTAAATAAGGAAGAATGTGCATAAATGTACGTATGTTTCTCGCATTGTGATAAAACGACGGTACCTAAAGCCATCGAATTTTGAATGCCGTCATCCTGCCGCGAATATAGGCATCTGGAAGCCCAAATTTGAAAGTTGTTTTATGAACGATTTCATATTTTGTAAAACTTTTAACGAATTTTGGATGAACAAACTCGAGGATTTCGAAGCGGGCCATGGCAACGTTGTACAGAAAAAAACATTTTTATCTGCAGCGCGTGAGACAGTGTGTAGGAAATTCTAAAGATAGGCTCGGTTTAAAATTATTTTGCGATATTGTTCTTTAACTCAATTTTATGGTTTAAATGCGAAGAACACGATATTCAATAAATAAGAGTAACATACAAAATGTTTAAAAAACGCCCCTTTGGACTGGACGTAATTTAAAATCTGAAACCTTTCAGATTTTCTTTTTCTTTCTTTTTTTTTTAATTTATTTATTTACTGAAAATTTTATACTACTTCTGATCCATTAACATCTCCATAAATTTCGAACTTGTTGAAGCAAGGTTACTATGACGCATGCCTAGCTCAGCTGGCAGTCATCCAGAATTAAAAAGTTGCTAGTCTTTGCTCTTTGTAAGCTGTGGCAGAAGTCCAAAAAAGAAACTTGCAACAAAGTAAAGCATATTTCCATCCTTTAACTCAAGAGTTGCACTTGTAACTAATTTCATGCCATTAGTATCTTTTTAAGAACTGTTAACGTTAAAAAACTCGTAGAAGAACTTGAGATAGTAATAACGGCTCCAACAAACATTGAGTCATGGTTTAACGATGTATAAGAATTATTTTACATTTATAACAGTTCGCGCAGGAAGGAACAATGTAGCCCAATTTTCGTTACGGACAAAAAGGAACTCTACGCTATTGTATGATTTTTGTTTTAATTCAAAAGAATTCCGGAAACAAAATGGAATATACGCGAATTCTCTACTGTCTGTAAAAAGTTACTAAAAAATTTAGCAGAGATGAAAGTGACCCTAACGAACAACTACGTTTAGAAACATCGCAAATCTTGAAAACTATGAACTGCAAAAATCTTCTCTATAAAAACCTGGCTCAAACATTCATAAGACATGAAAAATAAAATTATTTTACTGATATTTATTTAAATATATTCAAAAACCGGACAAATGCAAAAAATTCTTCCTCAATTCCCAACTAGTTTATTTATAACAAAAGTACTCGGGGAGAAAAAGAAAAAAAAAAAATCTGAAAGCTTTCACATTCTAAATCACGCGGAAAGGGGCTTCTTTTTTTAACGTTCCGTGGGTTACCTTTATTTATAAAATATCATGTTTTCGCACTTAAACCATAAAATTCAATTCAACAGCAATATTGCAAAATAATTTTAAAATGACCATATCTTTAGAATTTCCGATACACAGTTCCGCGCGCTGGAGATAAAAAGGTTTTTTTCCCCGTAGATTGTTGTCATGGCCCGCTTTGAAATCGTAGAGTTTGTTCATCAAAAATTCGTTAAAGTTTTACAAAATATGAAATAGATAATAAAACAAATTCTAAATTCTGGCTTCCAAATGCGCATATTCGGGTGGAAACGTACGTTATTCAAAATTGGATGGCTCTAGGTACCGTTGTTTTAACAAATTTGGAGAAATACACATACATTTATGCAGATGCTTCATTATTTAATTTCTTTAAATATAATACAGAGCTGCAAGATTTGGTGGCAACAGTTTGAAAAGTGATTGAGACTTTTAATGTTTCCGATGCCAAATCGCAAAACAGTTGTCCTTCGGGAACTAAAGCCCCTTTGGACTAAAAATTAGTCTCATATATTAATGTTAAAGACTGTCATCGTTCTCAATCAAACAATGAATAGATACATAAAGGTTGTATCGGAAATAAAAATGTTTAAACACTTGTCTTTAAATACCAGACGGAAAGCGTTACTAGTAATATCGAAACCTTTCTTTGAAATTCTAACATCATTAAAATAAATGCACAGCCGAAGGCAGCATTCAAAGGAAAATAATATGGAATGAAGCAATTTTTTTACAAAACAATATGAAAGCTATAAAACTACGAAAGGATATAAAAGCTGGAAAACTGAGACTGCTAAGTCACAAATGCTATGATTTTCAACGATTTTCCATTTTGTTTATATAATTTTAAATCTGGCAGATCAATATTTCGCCCAGATAAAAAGGCACCGTTTGTATGACGATATTAGGTATCAGATGACCGTACGTCATGCACTGAACACTCCCGTAATAGTCACTTCCCTAAGAAAACCAGCTCTGAAAGCGGTTAGTATTTCTTAGAATATACGTATGGACAGGGCTGAATTTCTAAAATTAGAAGTGCCAGAGCTCTGAGGAAAACCGTCAGGAAAGTGGAACACGAATAAATAAATAAATAAATAAAGTGACTAATAAAATCATTAATAATTAAAAAATTCAACAATTAATCATTAAAATAATTAAAAATTAAAGTTATTAAAATTTAATAAAATGTAAAGAAATAAAATTGAATAAATTATTTTTAAAATAATTTTATTAATAAAAAAAATTTCGAGATCAAATTTGTACTGAAATTGTTCTTCAGTTATAAAATCGAAGTGTCAGAGCCTTCCTTCTTACTTAGCGCTCCGGTGCATTCCAGCTAGAATTATAATTTATCCTCTAAACTAAGAAGTACCGGAGCCAGGCTCCGGCGCAATACAGTACATAATGAATAATAATCATAAGTAAAACACGCCATAAATTAAAAAAAAATTACCAGTTTCTCGAGAAAATTTGACAATTTATAGTTTTAATAATTTATTTATCATAATACATTTATTAGCCTTGGCTTCGGTATTGTTTATGAAATAGCGGTTGTCGCCATTCACTAAGAATTCCAGAATTTTAATCAGAGTGAAGCAAACGATTTCGCTGCGCATTGTACGTACAGACATTCCAGCTGCAACCGTAGTTAGACTGTTAATTAAAACTATTCTAAAAAGTATTACCTATTTTCCCAATAGCGATAATACTAGATTGGTATTACGATATATCTATCATATTACGATGGAATGTTTTGCACACGGCACATTCATTCATAACAAAAGAGACACACCCCCGGCAGACATGTTTGTTTACACTTCATTTAAAACCGAAACTTAAAAAGATGAATTCAGGTCATGAAAAATTTTAAAATTATATAATCAAGCAGTTTATAAATAAAGTCAGAGCTTAAAGGTGTGTGTGTATAAATATTTATTAAGCTTGTATTTAAAATAACTTTTCATGTCAATTTATTTATATATCACTTAACAAATACATTCTATACATTTAAATTTTATTTACTCAATTAGCAAAGAGTAATCAATAATCAATTCATACCACCTGATTTTGTTTACAGCTTTAAAATTTTTGAAGTTAATAACCTGTAATAATAGTATTCCATGATTCCCCCCCCCCGCTAACGAATGCATTAAGGCATGAATACTAAACAAATGGGCCTTATTAAGTAAACAGCTATTCAAAATATTACGTAAATGTCACTTTAATCCATGAATTACGGAACCTTTGTTGAGACTTGCAGTTTCTATTCAATTAAAAAAAATTTTTTGGAACAATTTATTTTATTTTAGCAAAGATTAGTTTTACGAAAATCAAAGTAGATTCCTCATCCCATTGAGTTCTCAAAATTGCGGCAATATAAGCACAAAATCGAATATTCATCATCACAATTCGATACTTAAATTATTTATCATTCAAACGTTAATTATAAAAGTCACAAAAATAAAATGCAAAATAATTTTTGATACTATATACATATATAAAATAAAAATATTTAAAAAACGAATATGAAATCCATATTCAGTACACTAGTATTAATCTAATAAAGTGCATACACTCTGAAATGTAAATGCAAAAGCAATAACTCAGCAACAACATCGCAGTTTAACTCAAGTATCATAAACAGAGACAGTTGCCAAGAGTGAAAATATATTATACTTGTTGATATTACACATACCTCTTTAAGCAAGGTCCGGAAAAGCAAAGAGAAATTTACTGATAAGCCGGAAAATATATTGTCCTGCACTTGGGGCTCCATCTAAGAAATCACACGTTACGCTGTTGGATTTAAGATTTTTTTACGTCTCCCTTACAACTTTTCGATTATTCGTTGTTAATGCACACTTTCCCGTCTAGTCGTTTAGCGAATTACGAAAATTTATCACACATTTTCGCCAAGACAAATAAATTTAGCCAACAGTTCATCGCCAAATGTATCACGTAGTCTACCTGCGTAACATAATTAGCAGATTTAGGCGCTTTTTCCCCCCACTTTCGTATAACAGTACGTACACAGTATCTTGTTATTTTTATTCAGTTATAGTATTATCCTTATAAATGTAACAAATTTTCCAAGCATTAGAGAAAGAAATGTTGTGATGCTTGCATGAAAAATGTTCCATGAATAAAAATTAAAAAAAAAAAAAAAAACCAAAAAAAAAACCGAAAGCTTTCAGATTTTATATTACGCTCAAAGGGGACTTTTTTTAAATTTTTTTTATCGTTTTGTGTGTGTTACTTATTAAATATCATATTCTTCGCACTTAATCAATTCAAGAGCAATATCGCAAAAGACCATATACAGTAGAAGTCCAGAAATCCGCAATGCTTGGGACCAGAGGTTGTGCGGATTTTAAGATTTCAGGACAGAAAAGCCAAATCATAATATTAGACTAAAAGTGCAAAATAAATAAAGCATATTAGGTACATTTACTTAAATTATTATGTACACTAATATACATTATTACATTATTTTATTATATGCATTAAATTATTATATATATATATATTTGTTTATTATATAATTCATTTAACAAGAGGTGTGTAAAAATAAGGGATACTAATAAAGCATAAATTACTTCATTTTTTTTTTTTTTTTACTTTTTTCAAACATTTTTCTCATAGAGGTTTGTTTTGAAACTTCAGGTACTCCAGAGAAATATTTTAGGTATTTTTCATCATGTTCCAAACCCTCATTAAAAGATATTTTCTCACTCCTATCAAATTCATTATTTGTGTCGGTGTCGGAATCTTTTTTTGCCGTGGGGAGTTCAAAACAGAGCCAATGATTTCATCATCGGTTATCTGATATGCCAGTGTTCGCTCATCTGAACACATCATCCACACTAAAAACCTCTTCTGGGCTAAGATTTTTTTTCTGCCACTAAGACACAATCATTATTATTCGGTAATTATGACGTCATTATTGGATAAATATTTTTTCTTCCGTATTTCATTTTCCATTCTGTGGTTTCTGAAACCTATAAATTCAATGTTTATATTTTGAGAGGCAATGCGGATTTCAGGTCGGCGGATGACACACAATCTTCGCACGCTGGAGATAATTCCCCCCCCCCGTATAGTTGTGGCCATTGCTCGCTTTGAAATCGTCGAGTTTGTTAATCAAAAATTCTTTAATGTTTGACTAATTATGAAATAGATAATAAAACGAATTCCAAATTCGGACTTCCAGATGCCCATATTCGAGTGGAGGTCTATATTATTCAAAAATTGATGTCTGTAGGTATCGTTGTTTTTTTCACATTCGTGCAGATTCTTAATAATTTAATTTCTTTAAATATCATGCAGGACTCTAATATTTGGTGGCAACAATTTGAAAAGTGAACCGACGCAAAATGTCAAAACGAAATTAATAGCACTTCCTGACAAATTGCCCCTTTGAGCTAAAAATATTCTTAATTTATAGTTACTGATTAAAGTCATTGATTTGTCAAAATGGCTTGTTCTTCTTTCACCTATATGCTGCTTCAATAAAAAGGGTTGAGAATTCGAAGACAGATTCATTTTTTCCGTCTGTTTCTTTTCATTTACATCCGTCTTATTGGAGCTATGTGACATCCTGTATGGATTTACATGCTTCTTCGTCGTGAAGTATACATGTATTTAGAGCCGTTTACATCACGTTAACGCAGGTCATTAGATACCAAGCAGACAAACCTTTTTGATTGTGCAGTACCAAGCGTACGTGTATCTTGTTCAGGCATTCTAAGTAACTGTAATTTGCCGCCCAGACGGTATAGTGATTAGGGAAGCCTGACTGCGATATCGAAGAAACAGACTCCGGGTTCGAATCCCGGAGAAGGCATGGATGTAAAAATTATCCTTCCCTTCATAGGAGGCAGACAATTTTTCATAGCCCCTTCATAGGCGGTAAAGGTGACCCACCTATTAGGTGCCTCCATAATAAAGAGATCACCACATATGGCCTTAGGAGTGGCCGATGCCGACATAGCCAAGCGCCCCCCGTTGGGGGGGAGGAGTAACTCTAATTTAAATAATGTACAGTTCTATTAACACATGCGTCGCAATAGATGAGAGTTGTCACAAGAGTATAAATTCTGATTCCTTTCAAGATTTCTACACTTAGCATTTAGAGCCATTTTAATCCGACATCCATTTAGAATGTCGTAGTCTTTCCATTTTTCTCATCATTATGTTATGTTACATTACTTCTACAAATTTATCATTCATGTGGCTGGCAAGTGTTCCTATTCCACAAGGTAAAAGATATTTATCATCCCCGATCTCCGGCTATTTACCTTTAAAAAAGTATTCAGCTTAAGATCAAAGAAGATAATCGGCTATAGGAATAATATTAACCCTCTAACCGGCAAGGCCGTATATATACGGACTAGAATATTCTGTGATAGCCGTACGAACATATATATACGTGCATATTAAAATATGTGAAAGAAATTAAGGCAATATATTAAAAGTATATAAATCCAGGTATAACATGCCAGGAAATTTTTTACATTAAATCAAGAAAATAAATTTTTCTGGTAGTAATTTTGGGAAATTTGTGCTTTCTTAGTGAAAACCTTGGCCGGTCAGAAGGTTAATAACCTTCTCGTGCTTCCATTTCAGCCTTCTGTCAATTACAAAACTGCACATATTCACCAGAAGTTCAATTTTCAAGTCGTTTTCTCTGTCATCTGTCAATAAAATCCACGGTTCGATTCTTAAAGATTCGATTTCTGACTTTAATTCTTGGGGAATTTATAGCGTATCCTGTCAGTGTGGTTTGAGATATATCGGCCAAACTAAAAGAGCGTTAAAGTTTCATATCAAGGAACGCGAATCTTATGTCCGAACAGGCGAAATTTGATGGCTAATCATAGCTCGAAATTCAAACATAATTTTGACTTTGGGTCTGCAAAATTTTATGCCTTTATTTACTAAATATCATGTTCTTCGCACTTAAACCATAAAATTCAGTTCAACAGCAATATCGCAAAATAATTTTAAAATGAGTATATCTTTAGAATTTCCGATGCACAGTTCCGTGCGCTGGAGATAAAAAGCTTTTGTTTTTCCCGTACAGTGTTGCCATTGCTCGCTTTTAAATCGCTGAGTTTCTTCATGAAAAATTCGTTTAAGTTTTATAAAATATGAAATAGATAATAAAACAAATTCCAAGTTTGGGCTTCCAGATGCGCGTATTCGGGTGGAAACGTATGTTATTCAAAACTGGATGGCTCTAGGTATATACATTTATGTAGATTCTTCATTATTTAATTTCTTTAAATATAATACAGGGCGATAATGTTTGGTGGCAACAATTTGAAAGGTGATACGTACTTCTTAATAATTTAGAAATTTATTTCATTTTTTAAATAATACTGTTGCGTGCGTACGGGTTCTTAATGGTTTGAATGCACAAGTCGTTCAAAAGTTAATGAAATTTATTCTTTTCACACGAAATAAAACATAATACTGAAATATTTCCTCAGATATCTTCGTATTATATCACAATATCTGAAACGTTAAACAGAATTCATTTCAAAACAGATAAAGTTAATTCGCTACAATCAATCACAGCATTAAGTGAAACACACAGCAGTTCGCTTTAAACAGCTACAACTACAACCGAGATGAGGTGCTTTAATTCGGCTTTTATAAGCTTTTGAATTATTTACTAGAATATTCTGGTAAAACCTCGATTTTTCTCGCTATTTGTGGATGGCAACAGTAATTACGAGATATTTATTTATTAAACATTAAATACATGCGCTCTTGTATTTTTGCTTCTCCGACGCAGCTAAATCGTCTGCGTTGCACGGGAAAATAAAGCAATTTTAATTACAATTCTAAATAAATACAAAATCCGTAACAATACTTTGAAGTGATGTAATACTTAATTGACGACTTTTATATATGTTGCAGACAAAGTATGAAATCCGGTATTACTAATCCGGAATACCTAGGCATTTTATAGAATACCGGAAACTGGCTTGCATTGTATAAAACGATTAAACATTTCACGCATTGTGTTGAATGCCAAATGATAAATCGGCAAAATATGAAATATAGCCCAGATTCATTTCGAATAATCGAAACTGCCTATGAGAAGTTATTAAGTAGTGTAAAAAAAGCTAAAATAACTACTCAAGAAGGCCACGGAACTACTGGTTGCCGAATTGCTATGATGTGATGTTTGTAGAAAACAAAAGCAAACTCATTTATCCTGTTAAAGAACGCATCAGTACTACAGGGTGTTTATAAAGTCCCGGACCGATTTTGATGTTTAATAACTCATAAAATAATAAACATACATTAAAATTAATAACATAAATGGTTAGATAGACTCAAAAAGTTTCATGACCCTTGTCAATTAACTTCCACGTGTGCCCCGTTCGTCGCACGGAGAATATCAAGTCGATCTTCAATTTCACGCCAGGTACCGGCAAGCATGTCGGCATCCACAGAGGCTATTGCGGTTGTAATTCTGGCTTTTAGGTCATCCATGTTCGACACTCTCCTCCTGTAAACGTTGTGCTTTACAAATCCCCAAAGGAAAACGTCCAGCGGCGTTGTATTAGGTGATCTGGGAGGCCAAGGAATTGGACCTCCTCACCCAATCCATCTTCCTGTAAAATGGTCATTCAAAGAACTAAGAACGATGGCACCCCAATGAGGTGGTGCACCATCTTGTTGCAAAAAGACATGCAGCTGAAGCTCTTCTAGTTGTGGAAATACCAACTTTTCCAACATGTCTAAGTATACGACTGATGAGACCGTCTTTTCTGTAAAAAAAAAAAGGCCCAATGACTCGGTCGGTTCACGCCACGCATTAACCTTTGGGGAATCCCTTTGTGCCTCACGGTATTCATGGGGGTTTTCAGATCCCCATATGCACACATAGTTGCCAAAAACAAAAGAGAGAAAAATGCAATTAATAAGCAGACGATATTTAGAAAAGTACAGATATTTAGACTGGAAAATGAAATTATCCGAAATTAACCAAACGCGCAGACGATATTTACAAAAGTAAACATATTCAAACCTGAAAAGGAAAATATATAAGTTATTCCATCAATAAATGCCATAAGTTTGTTTATATCTCCATTATTTTATGAGTTATTAAACATCAAAATGGATCCGGGACTTTATAAACACCTTGTAAACACTATTTTGTCGCGAACACTGAGTTATTTCCTATACTTGATAAATCTCATTTAGCTGTTAGACACGGAGGGCGTGACAGTGCATTGAAAGAACTCTCAACCAAATACAAAAATGTTCCACGGAATGATGTTGAACGTCTACCTCTGTGAAGCATCTACCTTTGCGAGCCCTGCCACAGAAAACAAAAAGGTATTCAAATAAGCATTGTTGTAAAACCAACAATTTTTTCTGAATTTAATCTCCATTGTCAGGTAGATCTTATCGATTTCAAAGTCTCAGAGAATGTAAATAAATTTATATTATAACAGTACCAAGATCATCTCACTAATTCTTTTTATGTATTCTGAATGAAAATTTTTAAATTTTATTACTGTTTTTCAAAACAGTATTTGCTAGCCTTCGTATAACCTTATTTTTCACGCTTTGCTTAAGAAGCATCTATCATTTTATAGAATGCTTAGGTATTTTATAATGCCTAAATAAAGTATGTAATAATTCACATATTTCATTCTTTGCCTAAAAATGACAGGCATTCATACATTGCCGGTAACGTACATTTACATCACTTTGTAACCAATAAAAATCTTTGCATCATATGTAGGGAGCACTTTACCCGCGTGTAATCGTTCCAATCAGTTGTAGCATTTTCACACGTATTAAGCTATTGTCACACTATTTGATGGATCGTCTGACAAGGAAACGTAAATCTAATTGCAGCGACCAACGACGTTATGGAACCACTAAACCAACTTCCAACACAGAGGCTTTCCGTTTTGCGATTTTTAACATTGCACCTCCAAATAGTTTCATCAAACATGTAATTTTTGTTGTAGCTATTTTCGCATACTAGTATGTCAGGAAAAGACGTCTTTCTTGCGGGGGGGATATTGTATATGTCTCTTTATTTATTTGTAAATTAAAGATTATTAACCATACATTCACAAAAATTAGCTCCTGAAACTACAGGTAGGCTCCCCAGCGACCGAGCGGTAAGAGCCGCTGGTTGAACACTGGTAGTTCGATAGTGGGATTCGAGGCTCCATGGGAGTTTTCGTGGTTTTCCTGATGCGTAACGGCGCCCACCAGCGGCCGAGCGGTAAAGACGCTGAACACTGGTAGTTCGGTCCGAGGTTCGAATCCCGCGAACGGGCTGGCTGCAGGGGCGTTTTCGTGGTTTTCCCCATGTGTAACGTGTATACGAGCCAGTTTCCCTTAGAAAGTCCTCCACGAAGGCATCCCTCCCCTTAGGCAGATAGCCCTCGTGTGCTTTGCCATAA
>KK119159.1:0-15172 GCA_000611955.2 Stegodyphus mimosarum
GTCATTCGAGTATAATTGAAAAATAATTCTGGGTGCTTCTGCCTCAGTGACGGGAACAATGTTTCATGAGCGGAATATATATCTCGCTCTTGAAATATTGACCGAATCCATTCTCTCCTTGGAACACAAACGCTTTTGTACAGCAAATACATACATATTATATTGCTTCTCAGATGCATAACGCGCTTTTTTTCTTCAGATTTTTTAACTTTCGACATTGTACAGTAAACTTTCGATATAGTATCCCAAAACAGAAAATATTGCCCATGCGCAAATCAAAGCGACTTGATTGGTTGGGGATAGTAATTCTTAGGCTTTAAGACTTACAAGTGTAAACGGGTCTGATTCTTGGGAGTAACAACTTAAAGTTAGCGTACGTTTCTTGGGACCAAAGTTCCGCTAGTGTAAACGGGCCTTAACAATTTTAGCGTGCGCAAATGCTGCAGGAACGCACAACTGCAAACTTTTCATAATCGGAAAACATGCACGACCTCGAGCACTTAGAGGAGTAATGATTTTCCCCGTTATATGTCACGCAAGTAAAAGAGCATGGATGACACAAGCGTTGATAAATGATTGGTTTGAAAATCGTTTTATACCCGAGGCTCGGCAACATTTCAATTCGGTTGGTTTACCTGATGACTCAAAAATAGTCCTGACTGTTGACAACTGTTCGGCGCATACTTCACTTAAAGTTTTAGTGAAACAATCTGTATTATTTTTCCCTCCAAACTGTACGTCTATCATTCAGCCTATGGATATGGGAATAGTGCACGCGCTGAAATGCAAATATAAAGTAGCACTTTTAAAATCTATGTTAAATTTCTTGAACAATGGCAAGACTATTCAAGAATTTTTGAAATATTTTACCACAAAATCTGCTGTGTGGAGCATCGTAAGATCGTGGAGGATGTGTTTCCAGACACGTTAAAAAATGCTTGGCATAACTTTTGTTATTACTAAATCATAGCCTCAATATTAAAATAAAAACATTTCTTTCACTCATCCAAGATACAGAGCAATCCAGAAAACAAAAGACAAAACTTACTTACCTGGGTAGTGTGATGATGAATAGAAATCAATGCTGATGCATAGGAAATAAAAACTCGAAGAAGTTGATTCATCTTATTACATTATATCTACACTACAACATAATACAATTATACTAAAATATGTACATTATAACAATTTCCGAGACATATTACTGTTCCCTGAAGTTTTATAACATCTCAATCGGTTCACGTCACGAGGTCCAATCCGGGGAAAACACCTTTTTTTTTTCTAGTTCGGTGACAGCCAAAGCCATCAGTACCTCGCGCATTAAATGAAGAGGAGATTTATTTTTAACGTATGTAAGATACTAATTAGTTTCACAACAACTTATGGCCAGCTACCATATTTCATGGTGAAGACGATGAAGATGATAGCCACGAATTTGAAGGTTTTCGGACATTGCAAACTAAAGGTGAAATTTTCCAGTTATTGGATTATGTAAAGAAATGTGGAGAAGCGATAATAAATGAAGATGATATAACAGACGTTTTTCATTGCGACGACAATGCCCCAATCACCAATCAATTAGTGCAGTTATTCTCCAACTTAGTCACAGTATCCTACCACAAAACATAGCTGCATTCAGCTCCCTGTTCAAGATCAGGACTTTAAGCTGTTCACGAAGATGTTTGCCAAGAATATGCACCGAACTCTCAGTCCTGACACAGTATCGGTAAAAATTTGCTGTCGCTATTATATCGCATATACTGATAAAATAAGAAATAAGCAAATAAATCAAATATCTAGAAGTCATTCTAGATAACAAATTGACTTTTTCGAAAATCTCGGGGGAACTGTGAGAAAATTAATACCACACTTGCAACTATGGGCCGCCCTCTTGGCAAAAGAAATCATATGCCCGCTTCAAATAAACACCTCTTATATAAATCTATACCGCATTACTCTATGCTAGTTCTGGCTGGGGCCACGCTGCCAAAGCTCACCTTCTACACATCCAAGTTCTCCAAAACAAAGCACTTAGAGACATTATCAATGCGCTATGGTTATTTCCAAATTCGTGTATCCACCATGTAGACACAATGCAGGATTATATAATTTCTTCTTTTCAGTTCTCTAATCCTAACAACTGCATCAACTCTGTTAGATATTTTCCATTTCCCAAAGAAAAACCAAATATCCATCTGGCATTCACCATCCTTCATATTTTTGCTCATGCTAGACTTTTGAAACTCTAACGACCCGTCTAGGTGTACTGGGAAAACGGTGTAACACCAGGATGCCTGTGTTGAAGAGAACCCTACCCGTTGTCAAACAGATAGGCAGTTGAGAATGGTAAATCAGCAGATAAATGAAATGACACTTAGTAGCTAGACGAAGATAAAAGGAACAAGTGTGAAAACCACGGTTCTTAGTAAGAGATTAAGAACATACAATTAAACATTTATACATACAATAAAAGGGCATATATGCAGCCAAGAAATACTTAATAATTATTCAAGATTATTACAGAGTATGGCCATCGGCCGCTTGCTATTGTTTACATTATTTACGTCATAATTGTAAACCCGGATAACTGGGTTGTTAATGTTCCTTGAAATGTCATAAAACCTCCGTCCAAGACGGCAATAGAAATGTCTTTGTTTTTCGATACTTAGCTCTTCGTGTATCTTCCGATTGCGGACATACTAAGGTGAATTTTTAACCTGTCAAAGAATGAAGTAGAAGAAGGAAAAAATCATGTAAGATAATTGTGTAGAACGCGATATATGTTTCATATCAATCCGTATTAAACTCTGATCATTCTATGAACAAGTCACAAAGTTCAAAACGCTGATATCCTGTGTGTGTCCTTTTATTTACAACTTTATTGAATCTAATATTAGGATTTATAGTTATCAAAAGGCATTTGGCGAATTTCTACTCATTCGTATGTAACATTTACACCATATATTAAATGTGACTAATTTATCTGTAAATCGCATTTGCTAAATAGTGATATTTTGCCGAAAAATTTTGTTCCACTTCTCCTTCCGTCATCATTTTCCTAAATTTTAAAGTATTGCTTAAGTATCCATATTAAGGTGTCTTACTCATGTGAAATTTGTTTCATAAACTAGTTAGAAAAACGGGATTTAGAAAGACATTCTTACACATACAGAGCAGCAAAATATGAAAAATTCTGTTCTACAGACACATATGCATATATGTAACCAGTCATTCATAAGAAAGAGTGACTTAATATGCCATTTGCATATTCACAGTGGCGAGAAACCTAATGTTTGTAATATATGTTACAAGTCATTTGCACAAAAACAACAGTTAGCTGTACATATACGTATTCACATTGGAGAGTAACCTTATGTATGCAATGTATGTAACAAATCATTCACACAAAAGGCCGATTTACAAAGCCATTTGCAAACTCACACTGGAGAGAAACCTTATGCGTGTGATATGTGTAACAAGACATTCAGATATACAGTACAAAGTCCGTAATCCGGACTCGTCGGGACCTCGGCGATTCTGGATTAGGGGTTTTTCCGGATTATAAACCATCAATTTAAATCCGGTAAGATGGGTCCAAAAGGAACAACCAGATAAATTTAAACTAAAGCTTAATAGAAACTAAGTAGTTGTTGCTCGCAGAGCTATAACGCGACGTTGGCCTCTAACTAACTGGTGCGTAGCAAGATTTACTAATAGTGACGCACTTGGATTTATTTCAATAAGCAATCACGTAAAGCGCTATGGCTTAGAATTTAACGGCTAGCTAGTCAGGCGAACGTCGAATAGAATGATCGTGGTCTGAGACTAAAAGCTCTCTCACACTGAGAGGTTTCTACCTCTGGTTTAAATAGTCGTTGGCTCCACTTCAAATTAGCATAAAGCTGAAAACGCGCGCTTCTTCTAACGGAAAGTTGAAAATGAGAAGGGATAGAAAGATTTAAATTAAAATAAAACTTTGTTACTTTAACTAAAACCTTACATACTTCCCGCTAGAATTGGCAACAGTTGAAGTACTGTGGTCCAAACGGACTATGTTGAAACTTGCAATTCTACTACAAAATACTCAAAATTTAACTCTTCTAAACTTAGGCCAGCCCTTACAAAACAATAGTTTTTGGCGAAAATTTACAGATGAAAACTTGCTTTGTACATAACTCTTCATCTGTTTTGTGTATATTTTTTTATTCATCTACATCTTACTCCTTCCAGCAAAATCTGGAAGGAAAGAAATTTTAGTACAACATAATAACAGTAAGTTCTAGGTAACAGCCTTTATTTTCTTACCCGTGTAAATTCTCACACACACATTATCATTCAAGCAAAATTAATTTCCTCCCCCAATGCCCCCAATGCTCGGGGGTGTTCAAATCTCCCACCTACGATCGATTAACATTAGTTAGAACTTGACATACGAGACCTCAAAAGACGCCCTATAAGCAGCTAAACCTGAGGTTCTAACTAGCTTCATGTCTAACACTTTAAGTGTATTTGGTGGAGAGCCTTTTTAACACTTGCATTCTAAATTTACTCAAACTTTAACTTTTCATGCATACAATTCGCAGTTTGCACACAGAATGCTTCATTCACATTGGCTTTGCACCTAACGTGCATTGCTAGCATAATATTATTTGTTACATTTTATGAAACTTAACAATTTCATAGCAATCATGAAATACAAATGTAGGTTAAATTTCTATGTTTACAGCAAGTGCTTCCTATTCTTTTCTCAAGGTACTTTTCTGAAACATCACATTACATTGAAATAATAGTCCATAGACTAAATCGTGTTCTTCCTTTTTTCGACTTTTCATTCTAGAAATTTTACAAGTCTTTCGACAAAGCATACTACAAAATCATTTAGTTAACATTTTTTTCAGCAATTCATTGCTTTTACAAAACTAATCTATTTACAATGCTTCAGAATCTACTTTACACACATTAAGTAATTTTAAATCTTTGCAGAATTATAATTTTAAACAAAAAAAATTTTTTTTCTTTCAAGATAAGTAATTATTTATCGCCCACTTGGCGTAAACTCAACCTCGCTTGAGGTAAAATAGACCCTGCTACTTGCAGTACACTCGAAAATTAACTAAACGTTGGAATAAGAAATACTACTTATCTTGTTGTGGTCAGCCATCCTTTTCTTGACCCAATCCTTGAAAGTTGGGTAGGTTGAAGTTTGGGCTAGTTTCCTTGACTTTTGTTGTTGGTCATTTCCAGCTTGTTGCTCATCTCTCTTTCTTTTATAATTCCCTCTTTCCTTTGTGGGGTACTTGCGCTGGAGATGAAGGTGATCTTCTGGGCGTTTGCTGGACTGGGCCCTTCGCTCCTGGGTCCTCGTTCGCCGCTGCTCCTGGTTTCTGCTGCATTCGGGATGTTGATCCTCAGCCTGCAACCGAGGCTGCTTGCTTCTCAGGCACCTCTCCGATGTTTTCTCAGTCCTCTTGGCTACTTTGGGCTGTCCTTGCCCATTCTGCTTTGGTCTTTTAATACTTGCACCTGCATCGACCGTCTTTCTTTTAAATCCACATTTTTGGTTCTTATTTCTTCTACTTTGTTGAGGGGGAGCTTTTTTTCTGCCTTTTTGATGCCATTGTCGCTGGTTCCTGCTGTTTTCGCTGAAGTACATCTTCCGTGAGAATGAGTTGCCTCGGATCCTGGAAAAAATTTGTAAACATTTCCATTTTATTACGGTTGTAGAAAAGTTTGATCTGATCAACATTCGCAGTAATTTTCTGCCCGATGTTTCTTCTTAATACTACCACGGCCTGTGTTACTTTCTCCATAATGAACGGTCCTTCAAAACCCGGAAAAAATTTTCCCACCTTTTCTTCTGGGGCATTTGACAAGGCATGTTTAATTTTCAAAACTTCATCCCCGACATTGTACTTGACCTCTCTTCTATTTTGGTCATAATATAATTTTTGTTTCCTCTGGGCCATTTCCATATTACCCGATGCTTCCCGTATCAATTTCTGGATATCACTCATTTTAAATTCTTCTACCCTTTCCTGGACAAAGAACAGTTTATCTAAGGGTGTTAAAATCTTTCTTCCAAGAAATAGTTCAGCGGGTGTTTTTTGTGTAGTATCATGTTTGGCAGTTCTAAGGGCAAATGCAAATTCATTTATATGGCTATCCCAGGTAGAGTGGTAATTCTTAACGTAACTTCGGATGATTTTCACCACATTTCTATTAACCCGTTCCGCTATGTTTGACTGCGGACGATACGGGACCATCTTTAGGTGACGTATGCCCAGTTTTGCACACATTTCCTCAAAAATATTACTAACAAACTGGGGACCATTATCGGAAATAACTTTTAGGGGCGCCCCGTATTTTAAAACATACTTATTTAGAATTGAGTCTACTACAATTTTTGCAGACGCGCTTTTTAACGGAATCAACGCTAACCATTTGCTAAAATGGTCCGCTATAACTAAAAGATATCGGCTTTTGTTAAATTTACTTCTAGGATAAGGTCCCAATAAATCGATGCATATTATTTGATTTGGAAATTCTGATTTAATACTATTTAGGAACCCGGCCGGGCGGAAATTAACATAATTATTTAATTGACATGTTGGGCACGACTGGACATACGCCCTAGTAAACTTTTGCACTTGTGGAAAGAAAACTGCCTCGCGAACTCTCTGAACAGTTTTTCTTATACCTAAATGAGCCGAAATGGCACAATCATGCAACTCTTCTAATACATTCAACCTCATGCTAGCTGGGATAACCGGTCTATATTCATGATTCTCATTAGTAGCTTTCGTATAGAATAACAGTCCGTCAATTAATTCGTAATTTTCGGCCCTATTTCTTATCGGCACAATATCCGGATGACTGAAATTCTCAGGGTCGGCCAAATAATTGTGTATATTTTTGAACTTCGGATCTTTTCCAAGTTCGGCTCTTACTGCTTCACGAGAATCTAATACTTTGGATGTCAGCATGGCTATTTTAACTGTATTTCCATTTTCATCCAAATTAATTCTGCTTAAGGCATCTGCCACAATATTTCCTTTTCCCGGCGTATGTTTAATTATTAGATTATATTCTTGTAATTTAAGTGCCCACCTTATTAATCTGGGTGATAAATTTTTCCCAGAGTAGAGTCTAGTAACCGCCGCGTGTTCGGTATATACAGTTACTGGAAAACTTCCAAAGAAAACACGAAATTTATGTACTGCTGATAACACTGCGAGAGTTTCCCTTTATGTGGCCGAATAGTTTCTCTGGGTTTCATTTAATGTTCGACTGAAAAAGGCCACGGGTTGCCCATTTTGAGAAAGCACTGCCCCAATCGCAAAATCTGAAGCGGCCGCTGAAATTTCTAATCCTTTATCCCCCTCCGGAAATTTTAAGACGGGAGCTTGAGTCAATGCGTCTTTCAGTTTTTAAAACGCCAAGTTGGCTTCTGCTGACCACGAAAACCTAGCTTTTTTTGCTTTCAATTTTAGCAGCGGCTCAGTTATTTTGGCAAAGTCTTTAATGAAAGACCGATAGTATAAACATGTCCCAAGAAACGACGATAACTTCTTCGCTGTTTTAGGAACAGGATAATTTTTAATAGCTATTATTTTTGATTGATCCGTTTTGATTCCATTTTGAGAAATTTTAAATCCTAAACAACGTAACTCTTTTGCGTTAAATTTACATTTGGACGCATTTATCTTCAAACCAGCTTCATTTAACAATGAAAACACTTTTCTTAAATCTTGTAAGTGTTGTTCTAAAGTACTACTCGTAATTATAATATCGTCTAAGTATATGAACGTACTTTTACCAAGGACCGCTGTTAAGACGATGTCCATACATCTTTGGAAAGTTGCCGACGCGCCGGATAAAGCAAAAGGCATTCTAAGAAATGCGTACGTGCCAGACTTAGTTATGAACGCGGTTTTGGGGACGTCTTCGGATTTTACCCCAATCTGAAACTAGCCACTCCTAAGATCTAATGTGGTCATGTACTTTGTAAAGGAAATATTTCGAATTATCTCTTCGATTATCGGCAGAGGATATACGGGACATTTTGTGACGGAATTTAACTTGCGATAATCTATAGTAAAACGCCACCGCTTCGGGTGCGTAATCGGATAATCATTATTTTTCTTGCATAAAACTACTGGGCTAGCATAACTGCTAGAAATCGGGGTAATTATTTTATTTTTTAACATGTCTTTAATATGATATTCAATTATTTCTTCTTTGACTTTGTCGTATCGGTAGCGCTTTTGCCTAACTGGCTGAGCATCCCCCGTTTCAATATTATGATTTACGACCTGTGTGAAACCCGGTACATCGCTAAATAAATTTGAAAACTCACTTACCACGCACTGCAGTTTTTCTTGTTCTTCTGCCGGTTAAGTGCTGCAAGTCCAGCTGCGGGGACTTACAATCTTGATTGCCATTGGTTTCATATTTAGCGTCAACTCTCCCAATTTGAAATCTAGTTTCGCTTCTGCAAATCTAAAAAAAATCCACACCCAGAATAATATATGTTTGCAGGTTTCGCACAAAATAAAATAAAATTTTACCTGCTCGTCGTTGATACGCACGAACAACAATGCTTTCCCTAAACAGCTACATTTCTCTCCTTGGGCCGCTATGACATCCGTGTCTCTTGCACTAAAAATTCTGTAACGGCGAAAGTGCTTCTTGAAAAATCTTTCTGAGATAAAGCTACTTTGGGCTCCTGTATCTAACAGAGCCGTCGCCGATATGTTGTTAATTTCAATCTTCGGTAAACTCAAATTTTTCACGACAACAGTGTTTAAATTTATTGTGGAAGGGTTTTGCGCTACTTCGGACTTCTTCACCTTCCTCGAAGAAATCCATCTTAGTTTAAATTCTTCTTATTCTGGTTGCCCTCGGCATCTTTGCTTGTTCTTCTATTGAATTCTCTTCGTTCGCCGTTCGATTTAGGAGACACATCTTTCTTCGGCCATTGCTTCGTCTTGTTCCCGTAACTTTGCTTCTGCTGGGGTCTTGGCGAACTCCACTGACTTCTTCGTTCAAATTGGCGACGTCGTTCGTTATCTGCTGTTCTTCGGCTTTCAAATTGTACTGCGAGCTCAAATAATCTGTCTAACGTCGTTGGGTTTCTTAGCTCGATGAAATCTTGAACTTGGGGCAGTAGCCTAACAAGTATAATTTGAATAATTTCAGGATCCGGGCGACTTCCATACAAAAGCTTGAAAACTTGAATTTTTCTCAAAATAAAATTTGGCAAATCTTCTTTTTTTTCTTGATAGCGACTAAAACGTTCCGCCTCCAGTCTGGCCCGATCTCGTACTACAGGTATTGCTTTCTCGTACTACAGGAATTGCTTTTTTTTGAAATTTTCGTAAGTATATGTGGGGCTTCCCGGTTTCCCCAAGAGATTCTTTCCGATACATTTGAACCAATTTTGCGCTTGACCCTTCAAAGCGCTGGTAGTATGAGCGACTTTCTGAAATTCATGAACTGGATATGGCATGAAGTGGGAGTCTGGCTTTTCCAGGAAATTTATTACGGCTATCTTGCCGTCGATACTTGCCGCTGGCTTCATGGCTGCCCGCATGGTTTGTACGATGTAGCCAAATCCTTCTAGGCCAGGAGGTGCTATCTCAGGATTCTGCACAGGTACTGCGGGTATCTGAGGTTCGTCTTCTTGTCTTTCAGGCCATCCTCTTATTTTTCTTCGGGCGCCAGTGTCAGGACTGAGAGTTCGGTGCATATTCTTGGCAAACATATTCGTGAACAGCTTAAAGTCCTGATCTTGAACAGGGAGCTGAATACAGCTATGTTCTGTGGTAGGATACTGTGACTAAGTTGGAGAATAACTGCACTTGAAATGGATTTAAAATCCTCTTTTATTAAATCACTATTATTTACAACCACTTCCCAACTCGGGAGGGATACAGAAAGTAAAAGACCACACTTGGATCTAAAAGGAACAATCAGATAAATTTAAACTAAAGCTTAATAGAAACTAAGTAGTTGTTGCTCGCAGAGCTATAACGCGACGTTGGCCTCTAACTAACTGGTGCGTAGCAAGATTTACTAATACTGACGCACTTGTATTTATTTCAATAAGCAATCACGTAAAGCGCTATGGCTTAGAATTTAACGGCTAGCTTGTCAGGCGAACTTCGAATAGAATAATCGTGGTCTGAGACTAAAAGCTCTCTCACACTGAGAGGTTTCTACCTCTGGTTTAAGTAGTCGTTGGCTCCACTTCAAATTAGCATAAAGCTGAAAACGCGCGCTTCTTCTAACGGGAAGTTGAAAATGAGAAGGGATAGAAAGATTTAAATTAAAATAAAAATTTGTTAGTTTAACTAAAACCTTACAACTGTTTACCTATTGTAATTGGCAGGCAGTGATTAAGCCAACAATAGGGCAAACACTTTTGGAGCTATACTAACCCTCTCTCTTTTTCATATGTGAATTAGAGTTTCAAAAAGCAGTGCTTCCTTTTACTGTGCATCTGATGAAGAACATTGGTAAAATAAAATAAGTAGTATCGACAAAATGACGGAAGTATAGTCAAGTGTCCGCCATCAGTCGACGAATAAGTGAGTTGCTGGTGGAAGGTCCAAATAAGTGAGAAGTTGGATGTGTAGAAGTTGACATTTGGCAGCGTGGCCCCAGACAGGACTAGCATAGAATAATGCTGGTGTAGATTTATATAAAAAGTGTTTATTTGAAGATGTTTCTGAAAAGTCAATTTTTTATCTAGAATGACTCCTAGATATTTAACTTCGTCATCCCAGTCGATTTCTACATCAAGTAGAAGAGGTCTTGGTGGTGTGAAATTTGTTTGTCCTTTACGAAAAATAATTGCTTTTGATTTTTCAGTATTAATTGTAATCCTCCAAAGAGTGAGCCAATTTTCTAGATGATTGGTGTAATGTTGAAGAAGAGGCTGGACAACAGTAACTGTAGAAGTTTGGGTCATAACTGCAGTATCATCTGCGAAAACAGCTATGGTAATTTGTGGGTCTTTAGGAATATCGTAAGTGTAAATGTTATATAAATATGGTTAAAGTACTGATCTTCGCGGCACTCCAGTGAAAGTTTTTCTCGTGGTAGAAACAGAATTGCCAATTTTCATTGTAAAGCTTTTGTCTCGGAGATAGGAAGCAATAAGTTTTATGCAATGATCGAAGAAGTTCAACTTGAAACGTTTGTAAATACGTCACCGGTGCCAGACCCTATCAAAAGCTTTTGCAGTATCAAGGAAAATGGCTCCGGTTGGGAACTTACAATTGAAATCATCAGTAATATAGTTGATGATACGAAGCAGCTGGTGATTAGTACTATGAAGATGACTGAAACCAAACTGTTCTGGAATGTAGGAGCTCTGTGGAATAATTTGATTAAGATGGTACAGAATAATTTTTTCAGGTATTTAAGAAAGTTGACCGAGGAGGTTAATTGGGTGGTAGTTCTGTGGAAACATTGAATTTTGATGCAATTCTGGGAAGACGACGACGCTGGCATGTTTCGATATATTAGGAAAGTAATAAAATTTAATAATAGAGTAGATAATCTTAGTAAGACAAGTGATAGGAAGATTTTCAGCGTTTTGGTAGAAATACCATCAAATCCTGGAGCTTGTTTGGATTTTAAGGAGTTAATATAATCAGCAACCAGCGAAGGCGCGACGAGGAATGTAAAGTTCAAAGGACCTGGGAATTTTTAAGAAGGTACTAACCGTATCATTAACTTTGGAGATATGATTGTTCTCGTAAGGGATAGTATTAGGCGTTTCTTCTAGTATATCTGCAAGCTGTTAGCTTTTTCTGGGTCTGAATAAACCATTCCGTTGGTACCATGAAGTGGTGAAATTTGCTTGAAGTGTTTCTTAAATTTCTTATCAACGTCAAAAAGAGAATTATCTTCAGTTGCGAGAGATTTGAGGAAGCTTCGCCAGGGTTGTGTCTTGAAGATACTAATGTCCTTTTTGACGTCACGCTGAAGAGCGCTGAATTGTGTTTTAAGCCTTGAGTCTCTTGTACTTTGCCAGTTTTTCCTAATACGAATTTTGCATTTGATTTTTTGTCTTATTCTGGCTGGAAGAGGAAGAAAAGGATGAGAACTGATGAAATTATTGATAGAGAAATTGATAGCATGTTGAATATAGGTGGTAAACTTCTTGATTTCAGACATAATACTGTGTTCATTCATGATTTTGGGATTTCCAGGAATGGTATCTGAAATGACTTTTGTGAATGTTTTCCAGTCTGTGACGCCAATACTCCTGCCCCTTGAACGTAAGCAACTATTTAAGCTGATTTTAAGATAGGTGGGATTATGGTCAGATGAGAGAGCGGGAATAAGAGAAATTTGGCAATCATAGTCAAGGTTGTTGGAAAGAAAAAAGTCAATAATAGAAGAGCTATTATAGCTGCAATGCGTAGGTTCATCAGTGGCATGAATGGTATAATTTTTATTTTGAATCATGCTAAAAATTTCTCGTCTTTTTCTAAGAGCTGCGAAAACGAATCATTAAACAGACGGAATCTCTAACCACGCTTGCGCAATAAATGCCTCGCAGATTGTAATTTGGAATTTTAAGGAAATTTCAAAGTTTAAATGGAAAATGGTAAAGTTTTGAAGATTGATAAAAACATTGAAAATAAAATCAGTTCTCTGTAAATAATGCACAGTCATCTTCCCAACTGGAAAAACAAGTTGCTATTTGAATGCATCGCTAAAAAAATTATTACGAGCTCCATGAAACATGATGTCACTCTTGAACCGAGAAGTATTCCTTTTTTTTTTACTGGCGGGCACTAGCTGTTTTTGGGCTGTCGCCACTCCTAATTAGGTCCAAAGCAAGAGTTTCTTAGTTCACTGTTTGCATTCGGAAATTTATGACAAAGACTTTTAAATGACATAGATTGCTGAACTGACGTGTGCAACTAGAACATTTAAATTCGCATTCCTTCCTGGGCTTTAAGTCCTGAAATTTTCCGGGATGAAGATTTGCTACGTATCTTCTTAAATTAGAAAATATAGCATATCTTTTTCCACAATCCACACAAGAAAAACTTTCCAACGGTTGATTCTGTATTTCAGGAATATCTGGCGGGGAAACGGGTGATTCTCTATTTCAGGAATATATGCGGGGGAACCTATTTGGCCCTGAAAAGGGTTGTATTTTTATTTCAGAGGGCATGATAAAATTTCCTGAAAACATGCTAATAATAATTTACCAATACGAAATATAAGGCATATCTACCACTCTAAGAACCTAAGGCCTCATTCAATTGAAACACCGATAATTACTCAAACTGCGATCGTTACATCCAGCATTAGCGGTCACTTTTGAAAACGAGTGATTTGAGGAGGGCGCTGTGATCACGAACGATACAGACAGCAGTTTGGCCAGCTCCGACATTTTTATGTGTGTTTTCCGGAAAAAAGCCTTAATTAATTAAAGAAATTTTTAAAAATTGCCTCCGAAGTGTCTCGCCCTCAAATGTGACAGTTTTTCTGTGCAAAAGGGGTCTCATCTTCCTCGCTGTTCATTCTTCTGCAATCCGAAGGAAAACGGGAGCTTTCAGATAAGTAGCGTTATTTTCTCTAAACTAAATCAAATATATATTATTGGAGTGCCTTCAAATTCCTTTATTTATTTGTTATGATTATAGGCCTTTGACATTAAATAATAGCTAGAAATTGCTTTATATCGTATGCTTGTTTTTCCTGTAACCTGTAGTGACGTTATCCTTATCAGTAGACGCCGTCTGTCAGTACTCCCCATCTGGGCCCCTTTGAGGAATTTCTCGAGACGGGAAAAGGGGATCTTGGGCATCGATGAATGTAAAAGGTTGCAGTTTTACTGTTTTCGATTGCAATTTTTCTTTTAGTTTGCAAATAAAGAATACAATAAGATTAATTTATATTTCCTTGAATACAGCTCTTAGAGTTATGAGCATTTGCTTATAAAGTGGGCCTCAACTTGTTAGACTAGTACAAGTATATAGTAGAAAGCAAAAGAAGAAACCATTGGGTACTTGGCTATTTGATAAATTAAACATTTTTGTGCTGTTCGTAGTTTCTTCTTTGGGTCATGAAACTTTTGTGGAAAATTTTTTGTACTGCGTTTTAAATTTTAGAATATTAAATTAAGGCAAAAATACATTTTAATTACAATTTTATAATGAACAAAACAAAGATATTCTTTAAAAAATTCAATCTGAATTTGTGTGTAACACTATTTTTATATAGAATTAAGAGTGTCCCATTGTTTTGGGAGTTTGTTAATACCATTAATTAAGCAAAAAGATAAGGAATTGTCATAAAGTTATGTTTTAAATATTCTTATGAACTATTTATACAAGATTCCAATGCCCTATGTATTAGATTTTAAAATCTTTTTGTGTAATATATTTGGACTTTCAAATATTATTATTTCCTCTACATAAGTTCTTTATTATTAAATGTTAAAGTTTTATTTTGATTACAAATGCAAACTTATATATGCATTATTTTGTTTAATATTCAAGTTGATTACTTCATACATGTGAGCTTATCAATAATAATCAAATTTTTGTTTCCGATTTTTAATATCAACGAACTTTAAGAATTACTATATAACATTTTTGTATAAAAATTCAATTATTATTCATTTATATGACAAATAATATTATACTTACTTTGCGCCATTCTTCGGGGGTTTTCACAGCACCCAGACCATCAGAATTCAATAAATTTGAAAGTCGCAACCACAGGTTATTTTTTTCCTGCAGTGTAAAATTAGAGTCAATTTTTATTCTTTGTATGTTTGGATTTTCTTCAGCAAACTGAAGAATCAACTGCTTTTGCCTGATTGTCAAGCGAGCCCCACGTTTCTGAAATTTTCCTTCCATTAGCACGAGATAGTTAACACGAGAGAAACAGAAAACTACAAAAATATCCGAAATGATACCCGTTTAGCGCCCTACAATAACTATCATTTGATTGGCTAATTTTAACGAACTTCCCGAACTCTCGAACGAAGGTCACTTACCGTAAGGATTACTCCGACGGTCGCTGTCACGAATGCCAATTTAACCAACAGTCCTTACGGTTACTGAAGTCGTGAAATTTAACGGTCGTCCGTTAAGAGAAGATCGTTAGTTACGCTCCTTGTCGTGAATAGGGCCCT
>KK119159.1:18994-46896 GCA_000611955.2 Stegodyphus mimosarum
CTCTTCTTCTGAAACAAACAGAAGGTCGATTTCCGAGATAACACCTCTACAGAAGTTGAGTGTTTTGTGTTCTGACACAGATATCGGTACTTGTCCAAGTTTGGTTTGACGTGAAAGTGAAGCAGACTGGATGGCCGAAACGGTATCAATAAGCAGATCACCAGAACGGAGACGCTTTATGTTTCGTGGCTCACCAACACATGAATGAATGTACTTGCTTATTAGAAAGGGAGACATCTTTTGTAATTCACCAGAAGGACTAGAAACAACAAGAAAGCGAGGACAATTAGTTTCCTTGGCATTTGCATCGGTACGTGCTTTTTTATTAGTTGACGTTATAGGCGGATTCGAAACGACAGGACTAGATTCTGGATGACTTATAATATAAATTTTGTGGTTTTCCATAATGAAAGGAAGAAGATTCGGGTCCGACCGCCCCACCCACCACGGAGCCCAACAAGGGAACACAGATTCCTGTGTTAGGGCTAGCCAGACCTATACGCAAACTGAAGCCCCACAGTCGGCTTTCCCGAAAGCAGGAACTCCCGAGAGCTTATCCCCAAGCCACTGACACAAGGACTAGTGACCAGCCGATTGACACCCGTGAGGACGACAAGGTGCCACCCGTTTAGCTGAAGCAGAGGCCAAAGCAGTGTGTTGGGGACAGTACCTCGCCCCTCAACTACCAGGACCCTCCTTTCCAGCGACACGGGTCTCCACGCACGGCAAACACGTGGGCAGTTTTCTCGCCACTTCAGAACCAGAGACAAGGGCTGTTCCAGTCTGTCATAGCGAGCCCCAACCTCCGAAGAGGAGAACCACAAGGGAGAAAGGAAGGACGAAAGTTTCAGCTCAGAGCAGAGGAGACGGAAAAGAGGATAGATCACTGGGGCTCCAGGATCGTGATACCCGTCTCATCAAGAAGATGATCCCCTGAAGGGCTAGGGTACCTCGGGATTGCCACACCCGTACTCACAAAAGTGAGCCCCTGAGGGGTACGGTTACTGAAGTCGTGAAATTTAACAGTCGTCCGTTAAGAGAAGATCGTTAGTTACGCTCCTTGTCGTGAATAGGGCCCTATGATGGTTAACTTATTAAATAAATATAATGTTTAAAAAATAATTAACTAAAAAAAATTCTGATATTTATTTATTTATTTAATTTTGCTTTCGCACTGTGTATGGTTTTATGATCTTGTCTGATGTTTGAAAAAAAATGTATAAATATGTTTGGTTACCGCAATACTATATGTTACCTTACTTAATATATACTTTTGTTTGGACACAATCGTATTTAGGACATTTTCTTACTTCTTTTCCTTTTCTTTCTATAGGCCCTTTTATTTACTTTTTTTTTCCCTCTCCATTACTTTTGGGCCATTTATTTTTAATTTTATTTTGTCCCATATTTTTTTTTCTGGCCTTTAGAACTCCTATAAAATATACGAAGTTCCTTTTTACTCTCCTCTGAAATTTTTCGCCCATCGGAGCAGAAAGCGGGTGCAAAACAAGACATCAGTCTTCTTTGTCCGTCTGTCTAAAACGAGTGTGTGATTTTTCGTATTCAGTTGAAACGGACTGGTAGGGGTTGCCAAAGGTTACTTGATGGGCGATGCTGTTTATCACGTGATCGGAAGTTGTGTTGTTTTCGAAGTAACCAATGATAGAGTTTATAGAGATGCAGGCCGACTCCTCCTCGTCAGTCATGTTAGAACCATTGCTTAGGGCTGCAATTCAGATTTGGTGGTGCCTTCTCTGGCTTCTGAGCGCTGTTGTTTCAAGGTTTTATCTATAAAAAGTTTTCAAAGGGTATCGTTTTATTTTAATTCTTTTATGAAAATAGCTAACATAAAAGACACATTCCGTTCACATAAATCACATTAATATGTGAAAAATATAGGTCAAGTAAGTTATGAATGCATACCGAAAACAAAAGTGATTCAAAAGATGTTTCAAAGCGAAAGAAAAGAAAAATGTACACTAAAGCTCTATTAACAGCTTAAAAAATATATTGTGATATATTCTAAAAGGAAACTTATATAATACACATGGTATAAATTAAATATATATAATAAATACATACAACTCTAAAATGAATAATGTTCATAATTATATAATAAATGACAACGCAGATCATATCATGGTACATAATACTGCTATGAAAGGAAGAACATTTGATTGTAAATATACGTTTAACATTTTTTTGATAACATAGAAGAGTAAAACAGAAAATTGACAAGAAATTATGAATACAAGTTATGCAACTTAAGAAACAATAAGAAGCCTTATAAGTTATTGCAGTATCATATAACCCTGATAAACAAGTAAATATAATTTATTCATTCTTTTACATCCGTAATAAGTAAACAACGCTATGGACTAAAATTCCCTATATTCAAATCCCTTTTCCCTTCTCCCTTTCCCAGATAGGGAAAACACCGGTTATGATCAAAAGTGATTCTTGGGGTGTAGACGCATATCATAGAATCAAATTTATACCTGTTTTTCCAGAAAAGAAAATTCGCTGTTAGTTTTTGCTATAATTGGTAGACTGGGTCAAAGTAAATAAATTTATTATTAAGATGCAGGAAATAAGCAGTGTGAATGGCATGTCCTTTGTGCGCATAGAAAATTTAGTTTCCTTAAATGTGCGCAAAGATTTTGATGTTGATCAAAAAGAGGAGTATAATCAAGTATTAGTGCAGCAGAATATGTTAAATAAGCATATGCATAAAGATGTGCATAAGAAATCATTTGTATGTGATCAATGTAACAAATCGTTTACAAAAAAGTCAAATTTGACTAGACATAAGCTTAGGCACAGTAATGCAATAGTGTATGCATGTCAGATATGCAACAAATCGTTTGCTCGTAAAGATACCTTAACTAGGCATATTGATACCCATACTCATACATGCACAGAACCAAATGAATTTGATATATGTTGTAAGTCATTTGTAAATGCAGATGAAAAACCACACATATGTGAAATATGTGGCATGTCATTTCTAAAAAAATGTAACTTGACTTCTCATTTGCTAATTCATACAGGTGAGAAACCATATGAGTGTGAACAGTGTAAGAAGTCATTTACGACAAAGTCCAATTTAAATAGACATGTATTTATTCATACCGATGAGAAGGTGTATATATGTTATGTATGCCATAAATCATTTATATGTGAATATAGCTTAAGCAGACATATTGATACCCATATCCATACATGCATAAAACCAGATGAATGTGATATATGTTGTAAGTCATTTGCAAATACATGTAAAAAATCATATATATGTGGTGTGTCATTTGTAAAGCAATGTAACTTGAATTCACATATGCTAACTCACTCAGGTGAAAAACCATACGAGTGTGATATATGTAACCTATCTTTTACACATAAACATACCTTAATAAGACATATGTGTATCCATAAGAATTTGAAATCATATGTTTGTCATGTATGTAGCAAATCATTTTCACGCAAGGATAACTTGAAAACACATTTGGATACTCACGTTCCAGAGAAACAACATAAATGCGATTTGTGTTCCAAATTATTTTCGCGAAAGGATAATTTAAAGGCACATATGTATATCCACACACGTGACAAAGCACATGAATGTAGTTTATGTTGTACATCACTGCCAAGAAAGTGTCGGTTATCAAAACCTGAGATAAGGAAGAAAACTCACGTGTGCAATATATGTAACAAAGCATTTTCAGGTAAATCTAATCTAAGTACTCATATGCTTACCCATACAGGTGAAAGACCACATAAATGTGATGTTTGTAATATATCATTTGCACACAAAAATGCCTTAACAAGACACATGCGTACTCACACAGGTGAGAAACCACATGTGTGTGTAATATGTCATAAATCATTTAGAACTGCTTCTGGTGTAAAAACACATATGCGTACTCACACAGGTGAGAAACCACATGTATGTGATGTATGTAGTAAAGCATTTGCACGTAAACATGTCTTAAAAGAACACATGCAGACACACAAAGAGAATTAACTATTTAAATATAATATGAGCAGCCATTTACACATGTTAAAGTTTGCAAATTGACTTAATTCAGGTATATTGCAAATTATATGCATGCTAGAAATAAGTTTTCTTGTAATGTTTTCATTTAATATTCATGAAGTTTAAATTAGCCCAGAAGCCTTAGGATTATTTGTCTGGTGATTTTGTTTGTTGACTAATCTTTAATTTCTCAATGTGATTAAAAACAAAAACAAAAAAAAAAAAAAAAAATATTGAGAAGGGATTTTTGATTGAAATTTTTTGTCATCTGTCCTTTTTCACTTCTAATTTCTACATACAGCAGAATTGCACTGTGTTCAGGTGCAAGCACAATAATAATCAACATGTGCACATGCCACACATAAAACAGGGTTGCCACACTACCTGAAAAACTCAAGAAATTCGAAAATTGACCAAAAAAGTCAGGGAATTTAAATATTTCAGTTAAAATCTGTAAAAGGCAGGGAATTTCGTACGGCAATTCCCAAAAAAGTTATTTTTACACCAACATTTGAAGCGACCACTTTCTTGGCATATTATGTATTGCGCGAGCATCATTCGGGCAGCTAGCATAGTTCCAGTTTTCACAGCTCCATTCAGATTGTCTTTTAGAAGTGCAAAGCAAGTTTCTAGCAACTTTGGTTTCCAATAACCTGGAGAATCGTTCTCAACATCGTGCCAATGCTGTACTATATACTAGGATTTTACCACAAAATCTTTTAAACCTTTTTTTTTCCTTTTTAATAAATACCTTATTTGTCATTTTGGAGTAAAATAAAAATATATAGTAACCAGCCATCTAAGCTACCTATTTAATATAAATATATTTTCCAAAATTTCATTGATTATTGTAATTCAATTTTTAGTGTTTAACTAACTTTATTTTGATGTTATTTATATCATTTAATAAGACTTCTTCCTTCTAAATTTATTTATTATTCGTTAATAATACTTTCAAATTTCAGGCAATTTTCTGTGACATGATCCTAAAATTTATTCTAGTGGTATGACCATCACAAAATTTTATGCACATATTTTGTTTGCTTATGCTAAATAAACATAAAATACCTGAATTTATTTTAAAATATCATTAAATAGATTTCTTTCTTTTGTTTAGCTGCAAAATGTCAGTAAGAAAAAAGACATTTTTTAATCCAGATTGGGCAGATTCTAATCTTAATTTTCAATGGAGAAAACAACTCCTATTATAGTTATATATAAATCATATGTAATTGGCAAATTTTTGCGTTTTCAAGTGGTACCATAAATAATTTACCTCTCGGCACAGCCAATGCACACTACACGGATAGACTGAAATTTTCTTAAAACACACCTGGAAAAGTCAGGGAATTTCATTCTCCTGTTTGAGTGGCAACCCCAATAAAAGAATTTGCAATATGTTACATTTAACTGATATTTTGGCTGAATAGTTTGCATTGGCTGTAGAAATGTAAATGTCAGCTAGACAAATTTACTTTTTTTCTCCTCTTCCCCCCCTGCTCATAAAATTTTATATTTTGTATAGAATGCTTCTGGTACTTGTCTTTTATAGTGGCCTTCAGAAAATGAATTTGGTCCTTTTCTGCATCAGTGATAAATAAACAGTTAATGATGTAACTGCTTTTACATGCTTGCATTGTGTCAATACATTGGTTTTTTATTGTAAAATATTTTAATGGTTACTATTTTCAATCTTCTGTTAACAGAAAAAGAAACTAAGTTGATGCATGGGGCATTATTAGCATGAAATGTAGCTGTTAGAAAGAATTTGTAAACAAGAATTTTCCAGTGTGTTTATTCCTTTTGTTTTTTAATGAATTGCAAACTGTATTAAATAAAATAATAAGTAGAATTTTCTGGTATGTTTAATAATAATCAATATTTTCTGGCATGTTTATATATTCTGTTATTGTCAATAAACTACTTATATAATGGTGTTAAATAAAATAATAAGTAGAATCTTCTGGCATGTTTAATAATAATCAATATTTTCTGGCATGTTTATATATTCTGTTATTTTCAATGAACTACTTATATAATTATATTAAATATAATAGTCGATGTAGATATTAAATAAGTTCTGTTGAATTATGTTGTTATTTTAAATAAAGTGCTAACAAAATTGTATTAAATACTATAATAAATTCCTGCTATATGTATCTCAACTCCTCTTACATAAAATTTAAAAAAATCATGAAGATATTATTTGGGAAGTGAAAGCATAAAACAGATATGCAACAGGAAAGATCACATTGTTGAGAAGGCATTGAAGATTTGCAAATGTTCATGAAACAGATGTGGCAGAAAGCTGCAGAACTAGCAATAAAAAATTGAGAAAGATGATCCTATAGCCACAAATGGCTGGTTTAGGCAATAGAAGAAAAGCGAAAACACTGTTTACAAACAAATTTATGATGAAGAAAAATTGCTGACTTATCTGCTGAGGGAACGTGTTTGTCAAGTGAATGGCCTAAACTGTATATGAAGTACTATTCTTAAAACATTTATAATGCTAACAAAACAGATCTGTACTACTGTCTTTATTCATTTAGAACTGGAAATTCAAAGAATGTAAAATATCAAAAGATCGTGTGACCATTTTATGCTGCAATAAAAATTGTAAAAATTTATGCATTTATGTCTGGTTAAAAAAAGAAAACTATTAGTAATAGGAAAAAGAAAAATTCTTGATGCTTTAAAGGAGTAAAAGATATCCCAGGTTATTAGTACATTTTGTTGCTAAGAAAAAAGAAAAGGAAGAAGCACCATGAACAAACTGTTTTTACTGAAATTAAACATGCGAAAAGCTCATACATAAGTAATGAAATGATTGAAAATTCAAGGCTGTAGGACACATCATTGGCTAGCAATGGAATGTTCAAATCAGTAACTGGTGAAACATTCCCTGGTGGTGATGCATGCCTGTAAACACTGAGATAACGAATGATAAAGATTCTTAATATCATCCTGTGATAGATTCTGCCAGGCATTCCTCAGTTGTTGCTCAGATCTGTGACATCTTGGAGTGTCCATATCTGGTGGCCTACCATATCCAATATATATTCGATTGTTGAGGTCTGGTGACTGCTGGCTGAAGAAGTGTATCAGCAGCTTGGAGACAGTCCAGAGATATGTGAACCATATGAGGTCTAGCATTATCCTCTTGGAAAATGGCTCCAGGATGATGTGCCATGAAGGGTAATGCAGACAGTTCCAGAATGTCATCAACATATCCTCAAGCTGTTCAAGTTGTATGCAAGATGACCAGAGTCGACCTGCTGTTGTAAGAGATAGCCCTCCTTTCCAGGGAGAATGTCTGTGTGCCTCTGTAAAAAAGTATGATTGGGACTACTAGCCCGTGTCCTTCCACACATAGACCCAATGGTTATTTGCTCCTAGAGTGAGGTCAGATTCATGACTGAACACTATGCAGTGCCGATTGCCTGGCAGCCACCTCAAGTTCATGTGTGGAAAAGCCAGTGATCTCAATCAGCCATTTGTTTACAGAGGCACACAGCCATTACCCGAGGTGTGGAATGCTATCTCTTACAACAGCAGGTCAACCTTAGTCATCTTGTATACAACTTTAACAGTTCATTGATATGCTGATGGCATCATGCTTTGGCTGTTTAGCTCTTCATGGTATGCCATCCTGAAGCTATTTCCCAAGAGGATAATATTAGACCCCATACAGCATGCTTATCTCTGGACCTGTCTCTAAGCTGTTGACCCTCTTCCTTGGCCAGCAAATTCAATAGACCTTTCACCAATCAAACATGTTTTTGTTATGACAGGCTGTCATATTCAGACACCCAAACATGTTGCGGAACTGGAGCAATAATTTAGGAATGCTTGGCAGAATCCATAGCAGGATAAGTTTAGGAATCTTTATCTGTCTTCTCAATATTTATAAGCATGCATTGCTGCCAGGGGAGTTTCATGACTTACTGATCTGAGCATTCAGTGTAAGACTGCTAGCCACTAATGGGTCCTATAATCATGAATTTCCAATCATTTCATTAACATGAGCTTTACACATATTTAATGTCATTAAAAACAATCACTTTCTTCATGGCGCTTCTCTCTTTTTGCATGGATGATGTCAGTAATATTTAATGAATGCCTTTTGAAATAGAATAATGAGCTGAAGAATGCTATCCTTCTACTTACTGATAACTGCACAACACATTGTTATGTGCTGTGCAGTTATCAAAACCACTCTTGCCAGCAAATACCACAGCCATAATTCAGAAATGTGATCAAGGGATTATAAAAGCAAAGAAAAAACATTGCCATTAAATGAGTGTTGAGTCCTTCATAATACAGATGTAATAGTGAGTGGAAGGAAACTAGCCATCTTGGTGTCGGTTGTTTTCTGAAACAAATTCAAGCACATCATACATTGATAAAATTCTTGAATTTCCTACAAATGCTGAAGATGCCTTATGAGTATTAAGATTAAGGGTACAGCATCATTCAAATAATTTCCAGATATACACATATGAGCAGTTCATAAATGAATTTTACATAACAATTAAATAATAATGACTTTTCCCTCCAATTAAAAATGCTTTAGAAGTATGTATTCACCTGTTTCTATCTTGGTCAAATTGCTTGACTTCCATTGTTATTTTGAAAGCTATATTTTCATCATTTTTGATTAATATTATTAAAGTAGTCAGGGTCAAACATGATCATATTAAGTTGTGCCTATTGTATTTAATAAAATTCAGTTTTCATTTTCCATTTACTACTAATGAGTATTCCTTTACATATTTTACCTGGTTATTAGGAAGCAACTAACTGAAAACTTGTTCAGTGAAATACTTAACAAATTCAAATTATAAAATAATAATAATAATAAAAAATAGTAATTCCTCTTAATGAAAGTTAGTTAAGATAAAGCAAGAAAGTTTCTTAAGTTCTTTTAGATATTCTAGAAAACAAAAACTTTTTTAAATTAACTGGACTGAATGTTTAAAATTTTATATGATTTTACACTGCTGGCCACCCAAATTGCAACACAAAGACAAGAGATATCACAACAAAATTTATTTAGTAGATAACATGTTGACCAAGTATCAAATGATTAAAATTATAGACCTCTGTGAAGTGTGGTTCCTTCTAGAATCAGTAGCCAGAGTAGACGCCATTGTTGCAGATCACCTCTGACACATGCCTCTGCATTGATTCAAAGAGACTTTGGATGTGTTCTTGGGGTACAGCAGACCAAGCAGCTTCCACACGTTGCCAGAGTTGATTCGGTGTGGCAGCTTGGGATGTAATCTGAGTCACTCGTTCAGCAACCATGGACCACATGTTTTCTATCGGTGAAAGATCCGGAGAGCGAGCCAGCCAGTGAAGAAATTCAATCTGGCGATTGACGAAGAACCCTTGGACAATGCGTGCCATGTGTGGTCGTGCATTATCCTGTTGAAAGATAGCTGTGGGCAAGCCCTGAAGGTAAGGAAGGACAACTGGCTCCAATATCTCGGAGATGTAGTGCTGGCTGCTTAAAGTACCGGCAATGTGTACTAGAGGAGTGTGACAGTGATATCCAATACCGCCCCATACCATAATACCCAGTGCAGGATCAGTGTGGCAGTGCATAACGCAGCTGTTCAGCATCCTCTCTCCACGGTGTCTCCAGACTCGAATCCGACCATCGTGGTGTTGCAGACAAGAGTGACTCGCCAATAAAGACAATTTCATTCCATTCTGCTGTCCACATCCTTCTTTCTTCGGACCAACTGGTGGCAGAGACATCTCTGGTTCTGCGTCAAGGGTAGAGGAAGCAATGGACGTCTTGCGGACAGACCACTCTGCTGTAAACGGTGTCGAATGGTATGCGCCGACACTGGATGATGCGTTACAGACTGAATATGCTGTGCTATGGTTCATGATGTGACTGAGTGATCTGTCACTGCCATGCACATAATGTTCCTGTCATCACGTGAAGTGGTACACTGAGGTGGATGCGAGCGAACACGTCGGTCTGTCGTACCCTCCTGCATCCAACGGTCACATATCCACATGACAGTTGTTTGGTTTCGTCCAACACGACTACCGATTTCCCTGAAAGATAATCCACACTCTTGGTAAGTCACTCTCCTTCCTCTGTTGAACTCAGATACTTAATCAAACTATGATCGCTGTTTACTACGAGGCATAATTGACAGTTTTTTTGAAAAAACCACAAGAAAAACACAATTGCTGAACCTGAAATCGTTAAAAATGCCAAGCTTTAAATAGTGCTTTGAAGTGGTGCCACAGGCGCTCGTGATGTACGTCTGTGCTGAAATTCTAATCATTTGCATATCTCACCTCCGTTAATGCATGTTATAAATTTCATGTTATTTGCATGCTTCCTTCAGGGTGTTGCATTTACGGTGGCCAGCAGTGTAACTTCTGGAACTGTGATCGTTTTCAAAAGATCCTTTGATCATATTTTATGTTCTGTATTTTTTGAAGATATATCATAGTTATTTATATATATATATTCATTTTCTGCTGGTAACATTTTCCTAAGAATTTTTTTTTGGGGCGGGGGATCATCAAATCTTTTCTGTTTGAAGAAGGGGAATATGTAAGATAAAAAGTACATAGAATAAAATCAAACTTATAACAAGTAATACAATAATAACTAGATTAAATACTATTTAGTCTGGTTATTTCCTTCTTATGCCATAAAAATTATAACATATTTATAATAAATCTATGTAAACTAGGTCATTTCAAAATTAATCCTTCTCATATTATTCTTATATGATGGTAATGATGCAACATAATGCTTTAACTAATAATATTACATTCTGTTAAGCTAACAGGAGTAAAATGAAATCTAAGTGTTGCTCATAATTTAACCTTTACATTGGAAGCTATTCTAAAGAATGCAGTTACAGTAAGAACATATCAAATGAAAAATAGTCATGGATAAACTAGTGGTAACTATCGCAGTGTTATTTCTTAAAAAAAAAAAAAAAAAAAACAAAGAATACCTAAACATATTAGGATTACAGTATCTGATGGATCTTGTGCCAATATCTGATAGTAATTGAGCAAAAGTGATATGTCTGGCTCAGTTATATTGTAAAGCTCCATAGGCACCTTAAATGAAGAATTGGCATAAAACGTTTTTCATATAATAAATGCAATGGAAAATAAAATACATAAAATGCAAATACAAATTGAATATACTGAATACAAATAAAAATAATCAAGGAAATACAATTTACCGATAAACTAGCTCCCAGAGAAAAAAATTATGTACAATAAAGGAAGGGGAAAATTATGTGAATATTTTTAAAATTTCCACAACCCAGCGCTTTAGCTAGGGAGGGGGGGAAGGAAATAAGAGATTACAGTTGTCCCCTTCTAATTTTCACATTAAAGTTTTTCATACATTAATAGCTAACCAAATCATGCCTTAATAATTATTTAATCAGGATTAATTGAACACAAAACTATCTTGGTTTTTAATGCATAAATGTACAAAGAAAATTATAACAGTACAAAGGAAGAACATACTTGGAGAAGGAAAGTATAACTGGCAGTTAACTTTTTTTAGGAGACTATGAAGTGTTTTCTAAAAATGCATCTAAGTATTTTATATGAAAAAAAATGCATGTCTATGACTGAAATTGTTTTCAAAGTAATTTTTACGTATATCAAGGAAAATAAAAGACAGAAATAAATACAGTGTATACAAAAAAAAAAACAGCAGTATGGTTTTCTCTAAATTGAATCTTTGCCAGTTCTACTGTTACATATGCAGTTGCATTAATATTACTTTTAAGCAGTTTGGAAAAATGCTTGATTTGAAATTTTGGGTTTTTTAAAATTCTCTTTCTCCTCTCCTTTGTATTTATTATTATTAGCCCAGAAGAGCTATTAGTCTCGCAACAGTATTTTGCATAGAATCACTTTTCAAATTATTGCCACCTAATATTATTACCCTGTATTATATTTAAAGAAATTAAATAATGAAGAATCTACATGAATGTATGTATGTTTCTTCCAATGTGAAAAACAACAGTACCTAGAGCCATCAAATGGCCTATGGGCACCTAGAAGCCAAAATTTTGAATTTGTTTTATTGTTTATTTCATATTTTGTAAAAATCTTTAATGAAGTTTTGATTAAAAAACTCAATGATTTCAAAGCGAGCAATAGTAATGCTGTATGGAATAAAAGATTTTTATTTCCAGCATGCGAGACTCCACCAGAAATTCTAAAATTATGCTGTTTTTAAATATTTTTAGCCCAAATGCTCTCCGAACATACATATGTGTGTAAATGATAAAAATACCCCTGTGGCATAACATCAAATCTGAAAGCTTTCATATTTTTTTGTTTTGTTTATTTTATTTTCCACTTTTAATACTAGAAATATTTTTACAAGTACTATTTTTAAGACTTATTCCTTTGTGTCGCCAATGTAAACAAGCTTGTGAGCTGCATAAAATGTAAAAATCATTATGAAGTGCATTTACCTAGATATAAGGTTTTTATCTAAAATGAAAAATTTCCAGATCCATGATCTCAGTTTATTATGGGAGGAAAGAAAAATGCTGATGCGTGTGCAGAAGATGTTAAGTAACTTCAATAATAAAATAAATTTATTACATCAGTCAAAATATGCTATTAATGCAGTGCAATTTTTTTATTAAAGAATTGATCTGGATACCTAGTACGAAGTCCGGCCGTCCAATATCCGGAATGATCTGAAATCCAAACCTCAAACCCGCTAATAATTTTTTTTTTTGTGTGTTTGGTATCCTTTACAGAAGGGCATTTGATTTTTTCCTCCGTAATAAAACGTGAGGAGAGTTCCGATTCTTAATTTCACTTCGGCACTAAAAATAAAACAACTCATTAATTATTCAAGAGATGATCATTTTAGCATAAATTTGTGGGATTAATAATTTAGCTTTGTAGCTGCGTATATGATCAGTTATACAGTTTTTAAGGATTTCTGAAATATGCATTCCTGATATAAATTTTCTAATAAATTCTTTATGAAGCATGTTACAGGTGAAAGATTTTTCTGCCATTGTATATATTGTTATACATATTTTAATCCTGTTTACTGCACATTTGACTTTCTGTATTGTTATAATATTCTGTATATTATTTTACTTATTTATTGTTTTTATAATGGCAATTTTATGGTTTATTTTGTGTTTAATGCAATTTTTCGCCACATATTTGTATTTAAGTGTTTATTTGTTCCATAGAATTATAAATCTTTTAATTCCAAGTGCAACAGTTTTGTAAAAGTAAAAATAACTCAATTAGAATTCAGGATATAAGCAATTTCATTGAGGGGCCTTGATGTCAAGGTACTTACGTATTAACGCCACCACAGCTACAGATTTGGCGATCTACACCTAAAAATTTTGCGACTAATCATAAAATACTTTATTTAAAATCAAAACACTTTCAAAATTCAAAACACTTTATTTAAAAACAAAGTACTCAATCAGACTACTTTGGTGAAAAATGGGCGGATATAGAGTTTAACACAGATTCAAAGCAGTCTCTATTTTCTTTCACCTGATGCTGTCGCCATATGAACTCTGATAAATAAGATTCCAAATGAGGTCTCGCTGTCCCCTTATGTCTCTTTTTCCTACATTTAGCACTGCCCCACATTCTCTCAATTCTTTGTGTGAGCTCCTGTATCAGGATCAATAAAACTGTATTTATGATTAACTTTAGTATGTAGGAATCCTTCTATTTCTATTCTAATTGTTTGGTAACCTTTCCAACTGTCAGAATAAACTGTGCTACCATCTGCAATGTTTTCAATAATTTTATCAAGAAGGGTAGAGCCAGTTCTATTAGGAACAGTGACAACAAACGAATCTTTTGTTTCTCGACGTATACCACCAAACACCGACTGTTCCGGTAATACTCAACCACAGTTATTTTCACGTTTAGTAAACAGACTTTCATCAATTTCCACAATATGATCTGGTCCACCTGTTTGGTTTATTCTCCATATCCAAGACACATAATTCACGCAATCTATAAGAGTTTTATCCGATAAATCAAGTTGCTTTTCAAAATTTAATTGACGTGAACTCCTCGCACCAGCAGTGTATGAATCTCAAAGCTGAACAAAATAGAATTCTGCTTCTCTCAAACCAGTTGCCTTTTCTAAGTCCCACTTGCTGATCACACTGGCTTAAATTACATTTCCAAAACTTACATTTACCAAAATAAAGTTTCATGTCATGTGAATTAATACATTTTTTTTTTTTTTTTGGTAAAATATTTTGCTCCTGAAAAAATAAAATTGCATCTTGTTCTGTTTTTGGCAAATCCCAAATATGCATTTTCGTAACACTAAAAAATGGGATCAAAAATAAGCAAACAACAAGGCAACAAGGAATCCAAAAGATAACTGCATGCGAACAACAATATTGCTCTTTATTGGCGCATTAGTGCAACTTCTGCTACGGTGGTGTTAATATGTAAGTACCGATGTCAATTTTTGTTGCCAAGTTTGCAAATGTCAACTTTGCAAATGCCAAGTTTGCAAATGACAACAAAAATTGTGTTTCAGTTCTGAAAGATTCAAACTTTTGAAGACCTTGAGAATGAGCTGAGGAACATTACGATTTATTTTAACTGTTAAGGTTTGGTTTAGTTTATTTAAAAATTGTAAAGCAGGCAAGGGCTATCTTCCTGAGAGGGTATATGACGAAGCCTTTGTGGAGGATTTTCTACTTTCTATGGGGAACTGGCTCCTATAGATGTTACACATAGGGAAAACCAAGAAAACACCATGCAGTCAGCCTGTTCACCTGAAACCGAACCCAGGTCAGAACTACCACTGTTCAGCCACTTTACCGCTCGGACACTGATGAGCCTGTGTGTTAAGGAAGAATTGCTGAATATATGCATTCTTTTTCCAGCCTTTGTTGTGCTGGGTGTACTATATGTTGTTCCTATTTTCCTAATAAATTGTTCATTTCTTCCTGCTGCTGCCCGGATGGAAAAATGGTTTGTGACTCTGACTGACATACCGAAAGGCTACGTTCAAATCCCGGAGAAGGCATGGATTTAATTTGTCTGTACCTTCATATGAGGCAACGGCGGATCATCTTTTAGGTGCCACCATAATAAAGTGACCACTGCTCTGGCCTTGGCAGTGGTCAGAGCCTGCCATTAAAAAAAAAAAAATCTCCCCGCTTATCTGGATTTATTATTGAAAGAAACATCAATAATCCCACAGCCTGCAACAATATATACATCATATTTATTTTGTAAATGACTGTCTTATAAATGAAAAAAGTATATGTTTTCCAAAAACAACCCAATTTTAATGCATATATTGACACAGACAAATTTGTTCTCACTGAAATACATGAATAACAAGTACAGTCAAATACCAAAAATCCGCTGACCTGAAATCCGCATTTCCTCTCAACAGATAAACATTCAATTTATAGGTTCCATAAATCACAACATCGAGAATGAAATACCAAAGAAAAAATATTTAATATGGATGATGTGTTCAGATGAGCCAACACTGGCATATCAGATAACCAATGATGAAATCATTGGCTCTGTTTTGAACAACTCACCACAGCAAGAAAACGATTCTGACACAGATAGTGAATTTGATAGGAGTGAGAAAATATCTTTTAATGAGGTTTGGAACATGGTGAAAAATACCTAAAATATTTAGAACAACAGAGCTGTGTCACAGAGCAAGAGATTATAACCCTATAGAATTTACAGAAAAAACTTACTAAAGTTTTAAAACAAACCTAAAGGGTACTTTAGGGTGCTCCTAACCTTTAGGAGCACTCTAAAGTTTTAAAACAAACCTCTATCAGAAAAATGTTTGAAGCAGGTTAAAAAAAAAAAATTATGTTTTATTAATGTCCCTTATTTTTACATGTCTTTATTGTATATGTCCTTAATGCTTTAAAATATTCCTGCATTCACTAATATAAATGAATAATATATATATATATAATTTAATGCATATAACAAATTAATGTAATAATGTATATTGTTGTATATAATAATTTAAGTATGCTTTATCTATTTTGCACTTTTAGTCTGAATATTATGATTTTGGCATGTGTAGAAAGGAATGCATAGTAGATAGACTTGCACTTTTGAAAGTTAACAGTCACTGTTCTAATTAGCATTTCTTTTTATATTGAGTACATTTGTTTTTATCATAACAAATCATAATGGTATTTTGAAGTTTACCCTTTTTTATTTCCATTATTCTGAAGGCTTGGGTGATTCTGATTAGTGCAAAATGCTGAGCTTTGTACAATTCCCGGATTTTTTTAGCAAAAACTGATCACTGCTTATATGGCATGAACAGTACTGCTAGAACCCAAGAAATGCACATGTCTTCTGGGGGAAAAAAGAATGCACCAGATTCATTGTTGAAATAGATAGATGTAAAGATACCCAAACAAATGTTTCTCTCCAAAGTCAGCAATTAAATCACAACTTTCTGTTGGAGATAAAAATAAACAGAAAATATTGAAAAATGCTCAGTTTATTATCAAAAGTTTTCATGTTTATTTTACTTTTCATAAATAACTAGCTACATAACAACAGCTGAATTAGAATTTCCTTTAGAGAGAAAAATATTTGTTAAAATTCCCTTCCTATGTAAATAAACTTGGTATACATTCATTACTCTTGTGATTCTTCATGTGTGTGACTTGTACACATATGCTTATTTAAATAACTTTTACATGCAAATGACTTAAAACATACACTACACTAATGTGACTTCTGACCTGCGTGAAAATCGAGGTGTCAAATAATTTCTGCGTGCAAATGATTTACAACAAATATGACATTTATGTGGCTTCTCACCAGCGTGTACAAACATGTGTCTACTTAAGTCACTTTTATATGTAAATAACTTGCTACATGTATTACATTTATGGCTCTTTTCACCTGTATGAATTAGCATATGTGCTTTTAACTGACAGTATCTTGCAAATGATCTACCACATATATCACATTCATTTGGACTCCCACCTGCATGAGTATAAGTATGATTTCTGAAAAGAATTTTTTTTCTATGCAAATAATTTGAAACATATATCACACTTATATGGCTTCTCACCTGTATGTACAAGTATATGCTTCTTTAAGTCAGCTCCATGTGCAAATGACTTACTATATATGTTACATGCGTATGGTTTCTCCCCTGTGTGGGTATGAATGTGTGTCATTAAATTACTCTTCAGTGCAAATGACTTATGACATATACTACACTCATGAAATTTCTCACCTGTATTAGCAGCATGCATGTGTTTCATTACACTGTTTTTATATGCAGATGACCATGACATAAAAGACAGATATGGGGTTTCTCACACGTGTGGGTATACATATCACTTTGTAAATAACATTTGTGGAGAATGGTTAGATTCCATGATTGGAAGCACTTCTGCAAAGAACCCATTGGCGCCGTTTGCAGTTTTACTCGCTAAGCTCACCAATGGTTGATCACAAGCACCTAGACATTGGATTCTCATCTATCCCAGAGCTCCACACTCTTGGTTGCTCACAAAATGTCACTTCTGCTTGAGGAGCTGCAAATAAGTGTGTGTGTGGGGGGGGGTAGTAATATTGATAATGCAGTTGTTGGCATTATTGTGTAGAATGTTTACAATTTCTTAAAGCTTTCAGCAGTCTAATGTTGTCTTTCGCAGAACCACAGTGTTCCATGCAGCTCTTAAATATTGTGGGGCCTCCAAAAAAATACATTTTAAATAATTAATGAAGTAGTGCTTCTTATTTCTGTGTTTATAATGTTACTTGGGTAAAAGTTTACAATTGGGTGCCCCTTGTTTTTTGGCGATTCTGTTTTGACGCCAAGATCGATGCCAATAAGACACAATTTCAAGATGGCCACTACACAAAACCAAAACAAGAAGTCAAAGAATTTCACAAACTCCATGGCCATGTACACATCGACCTATTTTCACTTTAAAAAAACATCAGCGAATTGCACAAACTTAGTCATTGCACATTGCCTTGACTTTGTCCATGTGCACATCGATTTATTTTCAGTTAAATAAATCAAGAAGCTAAAACCATATTAAAACTCTCATGGTAACCAGAAATGGGGTTTCATCGCCCAAACTGAACAAAATTTTTTGCCAATCGAAAGAGCACCTAATTCTACACTAAAGCTGTTACTTGAAATATTAAGCAGTTAAGTTTTTATGAGTAACATTATAATGAAAATAATATATTTTGGATGATTTGTTTTCTAATATTTACCTTTCAGATGATGTTAGGTGTTACACACAATAAATGATTATAGTAAAATAAAGAGTATTATGATTTTATAGGCTCTATGAGATGACTCAGAAATTTTATGCACTCCCAGAGTCACCAAAATTAACAAATCACACTTTAAATTGCTCAAAAATAACAAAATGTATAACTTTCTATTTTATTTACCATTATGTTCTACGGAAATAACGAAATGTATAATTTTCTATTGTAACCATGATGTTCAAAGGAATTTGAATACTGTTGGAAAATCTGTTGCATTGTTAGGAATGTTATGAATAAAGACAGGGAGTTGTGTCAAAATAAAATGCTGAAAGCGGTAGGTAAATAGATAAAGGAAAATGTCTAGAATATAGTTTGGGAAAAATGAATACGTTAACTGTGTTAAGTTGTGAATTCATTAACCCACTTCATATACTATAACTAGCACTGATTAATAGATAAAGTTTTCTTAATAGTGATAAACAAAGCACATAAGAACGTATTTGTACATATCATTACAATTTTAGTATTTTCCATCAATCCAGGGAAAGTACTGTAATGAATAATAAATACCATGATCAAGAATTACCTAAACAAACAGGAAAAAAAAAAAGATTCCCTACCTTGACACTTAAAAAAGGAATCTTGCCATGTAATGCATAATTCACTTCTGATAACACAATACCATAGGCATTTTCTTCAGATTCACCACTGGCAAGTTGTATCTGTTAAGATGTCCCTGAGGCAGGAAAACTATCAACTGCTGATATGACACATGCATATTTAAAACATACCAGATTCACAAGATTTGTAACAGTATCAATCATGTTTTCATAATGCTTGAACCTATACCTTTTTCAGTGTAAATTTTGGGACACATTTTTCTACTATGAAAGTAATAGTAAATGAAAACTTGATATCAGATCAGTTACAACAGTTTTGGAAGCTAGAAAACTTAGGTTTAGAAAGTGATACTCAGAACGACAAAACTGTTGATTTAGAAATTATGAAATCCTTCGAATCTGATATCAAGTATAAGAATGGAAGATACCAAGTAAGATTACCATGGAAACCAAATTCAAAACATCTAATGGAAGATAATAGGAATGTAGCACTTGAAAGATTTAAGAAATTAAGTAACAAATTTAAAATTGATAGCCCTTTATTTGTCCAATATACAGAGGTTTTAAAAGATTACGAATTAAAACATATTATTGAACCAGTTAAGGAAGACAATCGAAATGACAAGACTCTATTTTATTTACCTCATAGGGCAGTCATCAGAAATGATAGAACAAGCAGACTAAGAATAGTTTATGATGCTTCACAGCACATAGACCAAAGACACTTTCTTTAAACGACTGTTTATATACGGGTCCGAACTTATATCCTGATATTTTTGATTTACTGATAAAATTTAGACAAAATTCAATAGCCTTAACAGCTGACATTACACAAGCCTTTTTACAGATAGAGTTGAATGAAGAAGATAGGGACGTTACACGATTCTTTTGGAAAGATGATCCTGATGATAGCAATGAAAACTTGAAAACCTTTAGATTTACAAGAGTTTTGTTCGGAATTAAGTCTAGTCCCTTCCTATCGCCGCATGACATCATATTTCTCTACATTAAATTGCTCAAAAATAACAAAATGTATAACTTTCTATTTTATTTACCATTATGTTCTACGGAATTTGAATACTGTTGAAAATCTATGCCATTGTTATGAATAAAGACAGGTAGTTGTGTCAAAATAAAATGCTGACGGCGATAGTAGCAAACCGAAACTTGGATTAGGGGATTCCCAGAAAACTGCTAAAAGTAAGAAAGTATTTGATTTTTATTTTGAAAGGATGGAGAAGTTAATTGAAGAACTAATAAAGGTAAAAATGAAACTTGTTCGAGTTGCTTAGGGGCAAATCACAATAAAAATAATTGTAAATTCGCAACAAGTTAATGCCGGTTTTGTAAAAAAATTGGCCATATCGTAAAAGCATGTTATTTGTCTAGGAAAAACCGACAGGTTAAACAAAAGAAAGTTGAGGCAAATAATGATTATGATTCGAAAAATGAGGTCCCTATCTATAGATTTAGCTCCAGAACGCACATGTTAAAAGAGGAGGAGTCGAAGAGACCGCCAATAATGGCTCAAGTTAAAATTGAAAACAAGCCAGTTAGCATAGAACTTGATATAGGGAAACAGTTTCGGTTATGTGTATAAACAAATTTAGATAAATTTCCAATAAAAAGATTCAGCCTACAAATTTAGTTTTTAAAACTTACAGGGGTGATAAGGTGATACCTTTAGGGTATGTTTCTGTTAAAGTTGAATACCAAGGTCAAAAATTAGTTTTAAATTTATACATTGTGACGGAAAATTCAGACAAAATCTTCAGCCGAGAATGCCTGTATAAAATCAATCTCGATTGGAATGCCATCAAAACACTGAAAACTTCTAGTGAATTGAATTTAAAAAAATTGCTTGAGGAGTATAAAGAAATTTATGGTAAATTAGGTGAAATTAACAATCACGAAGTAAAATTAAATTTGAAACCTAATACTCAACCAATATTTTGTAGTTCACGACCGATACCCTTCGCATTAAAAAATAGAGTTGAATCAGAAATTGATCGGCTTGAGAAAAAAGGTATCATTGAGAGGGTGGAGACTTCAGATTGGGCAACACTTAGTTGTACCAATCGTTAAATCTGATGGTTAAATTAGGCTTTGTGCTGATTATTCTGTGACACTGAATCCTAATTTGGAAGTGCTATAGCATCCATTAGCAAAACTTGAAGAAATATTTTCATTCCTTAATGGAGGAAAAAATTTCTCGAAACTTGATTTCAGTCACGCTTATCTACAAATGAAGGTGCATCCGGAGAGCCAACAATTATTAACAATAAACATGCATAAGGGGTTGTATATCTGTAAACGCTTAATGTATGGATTAAATGCTGCTCCGGCTATTTGGCAACGTTATGTTGAGGGATTATTTCAGGGGATCGAAGAAATTAAAATTTTTATGGATGATGCTCGAGTGACAGGACCAAACGATCAGTCTCATTTAAAAGCAGTGGAAATATTTTTTAAGAAATGCAAGGAGCACGGTCTAAAATTGAATTTAACTAAAAGTAATTTTTTTCAAAATGAGATTAAATTTTTAGGGCACAAAATTAATGCCAAGGGATTGCATAAAACAGGTGAAAAGATGTTGGCAATTGTTAATGCCACTACACCTAAAGGCGTCCAAGACATCAAAAGCTTTTTGGATTAGTGAATTTTAATGGCAAATTTTGCCCTAATTTGGCAACCTTGGCACATCTCTTAAATAATTTAACAAAAAAGAAAAAAATGTTAAATGGAATTGGTCAAAAACCTCCAAATCGCTTTTGAAAAAAATAAAAAAAGAAATTTGTTCAGACAGAGTTTTAATTATTATGATCCCGCATTACCGTTAATGCTAACTACTGATGCATCTCCGGTAGGTCTTGGGGCAGTGCTCTTGCATGTTTTGTCCGATGGAACGGAAACAAAGAATATGTACTGTTAAGAAGGAAAACTTCGCAGAAGCAGAAGTGGCTCCCTTCCAACGAAAGGGAAACAACTACGCATGTATGAAATATCTGTCGCCAAAAAGCGTCAAAGCTCGAAGCTGAATGTGGAAGTTGGTTTGGACAGATTCGACCGTTACGTTTAGCAAGAGTTTAAACAAAGAATAGGTTTCAAGTAGCGATTTGGACAATGGAAGTTCAACAGCCAGTGAAAGTGAAACTTTACCTAATATTTCATCATTTCCGAGTTTAAATTATCGCGACAAGTCAAAGAACGATTCGTCTTAAGCCGTGTTCCTCAATTTCCTATACACGTCGCAGAGGGGGAAAATGTCCGGCTAGGTACCAAAGAATCGGCATATCACAGAGGGGAAATTCTCGCCAAATCCCTTGGCGAATGTTCCCGTTTCTTTGTAACGGCGTTGCAGACAAAGTGGTTTACATTACGTATATGGAGCCTTTCCTTCTTTACATAGAAGTTCTTTGGCGGAAAGGCCTATAGCTTTCGCATCGAGGACACTGACTACCACAGAGCAGAAATACGCCCAAATCAATAAAGAAGCACTGTCAATTGTTTGGGCAGTCAAAAGGTTTTGTCCATATATAAAAGGAAGACGATTTTCTCTGGTCATAGATCATAAACCTTTAGTGGCTATTTTCAAGTCGAAAAAAGGGCTTCCTATCCTCACTGCCACCTGACTTTTATATTATGCACTGATATTACAGGCATATCAGTTTGATATTGTGTATCGAAATACCAAAGAACATGGTAATGCTGACTGCTTGTCACGCCTACCTCTTAAGTCTGAAGATTTAAGCATTAAGGATGATGTTGAAATATTCAAACTCTCCCAAATTGAAACTCTTCCTGTAACAGCTAGGGAGATAGCTTGGGAAACACGAGCTGATGAAGAATTAAGTATTCTTTATATGAAATTAAAATTTAGAGAAAGTTTGTAAGGTAGGGAGGCAGAATATACTTTACAAGATAACTGTATAATACACGGTCAGAGGTAGTTGTTCCGAAAAAGCTCCGAGTTAAAATTCTCGAAGAGTTACACCAAGGACATTTAGGAATCGTTAAAATGAAGGCAATCGCCAGATCCTACGTATTTTGGAAGGGAATTGATCATGATATTGAAGAAGTTTCTAAAAACTGTGTTGATTGTATTAAGTTTAAATCAGATCTAGTAAGGGCAAAGGTCCATCACTGGGAATATCCAAGTGTGCCTTGGGAACGTATTCACATAGATTTTGTAGGCCCTATTTTTGAACGAATGTTCTTGGTTATCGTTGACGCACATTCTAAATGGCTAGAAATGTATCCTTTAAAGTCAACAAATTCCTTTCAGACAGTTGAATGTTTCAGAGACTGTTTTTCAAGATGCGGACTGACTTTTGTAGTAGTGAGTGACAATGAGCCTCAGTTCACATCAGGCGAATTTGAAACTTTTATGAGAAATAATTGAATTAAACACAAAACGTGTGATCCATTTAAACCGGCAAGTAATGGGCAAGCAGAGTGGTACATTTACGCCGTTAAACAAGAGTTACGTGCAATGCAAGGTTATCCAGGAAATATTAAGCAAAAACTTGTCCTATTCCTCATGAATTATAGGAAGGCACCGTATATGACAACCTTGTTAAGTCCTGCAATGTTATTTTTAAAAAGAGAAATTTGTTCAGATAGAATTTTAACGCATTACTATCCCACATTACCGTTATGTCTAAAATATAGTTTGGGAAAAATGAATATGTTAATTGTGAATTTATTAACCCACTTTATATTCTATAACTAGCACTGATTATTAGATAAAAGTTTTCTTAATATCGAGAAACAAAGCACATATGAAGGTATTTGTACTTATCATTAAAATTTTCATATTTTCCATCAATTCCAGAGAAAGTATTCTAATGAATAATAAATACCATGATCAAGAATTACCTAAACAAACACGAAAAAAGAAAGATTCCCTACCTTGACACTTAAGGAAGGAATCTTGCCATGTAACCCATAATTCACTTCTGATAACACAATATCACAGGGATTTTCTTCAGATTCTCCACTGACAAGTTGTATCTGTTAAGATGTCCCTGAGGCAGGTAAACAATCATCTGCTGATGTGACACGTGCATATTTAAAACATAACAGATTCACAAAATTTGTAACAATATCAACCATGTTCTCACAATTCTTGGACCTACACCTTTTTCAACGTAAATATTGGGACACATTTTTCTAACATCAAATGCATACAAAGAGGCCAGATTCTGTTTCTTTAGGGAAGTTTGTATCTGAGAGAAATATGAAACTATTAATGTGAGACTGTTATTTAGAGATGCCTTTATGAATAACTCCTAAGCATTTTAATCGAAGAGCATAAAAAATACTGACAGTATCTGTAGTTTTGACAAAATGCTGGTCGTCAGGACCAGCCTTACTGTATTTTCTGCCCATGAAAACATACAGAAAGTAAAAAAATCTTTTAATCATCCTTCACTGAAACCAGAAACAACTAAATAAAGACAGAACATTCACAAACAGTTCTAAGAAAAAAAATCTTCAGTATTTGGTATTTTGTGCAATCACCCTGCCTGTGCCTCTTAAAGCCGGCACTGCTCGGTAAAACAGCAAGCTCACTTTACCATGTTTCCCACTTTGTCAAAACTGGATTCCAAGGCAACACTATATCAATTGCAATCTCTCTAAAGACTTTCGCTCTAGCAGGTGACTCTAAAAACATCCTTTTTACGTTAGAAATAAGTTTGCGATTGTCTATGAACAATTCATGAACCTTTTCGGCAAGGTGTACAACAAGCATTTTAGATTCAGTATTTTGGGAAACAAGACTGTACATGCCTCATCTTTTCCATATATCTGCATCATTCAGGAAAAGAATGACATAGTAATGTTTACTTCTATTAAGATGAAATAAATTCTATTGAAGAAAATTTGAGATATACTGAAACTGTTGGCTTCTTTCTACAACATCTGCTATCAGTAGGAATATATTCGATATCCTAGGGTCTAAGGTTTTAGTTGCAATATTACATTGGAATTTTACCACAATATTTGTTCATGAAAATGAATTTCTGTCCAAAATCACACTTTGGATATCCTAAACTGCACCAATGTAAGCAGTATCTCAATATGTGCTTCTTAAAATAGATTTATAGGGAATTTATCATTTTATGTAAGTTTCAAAACATCTTCTCCCAGACAGACTTTTAACTTTCCAAAATTTCATTCAATTCGAATAATTCGTGAACTACACATGACATGACACGCAGCTGTAAACAATAGTAAATGTTTTGTTATTTCATTGGCATTACACTTCCTCTTAATTGTATATATGTGCTAGGTTTGTTACATAATAAAATTTTTGAGCACAAAGTGGTTTTTCTGGTGCTCATGCATTGTTACCAGTCTCACTTGTCTGATAATGGTCAGCATAAGCCCACAACATTCACAGTGGCAAAAATCAAATGCATCTATCATTGTAAGAGCCTTCAGCACCGTATAGTAGGTGACAAAGTGGTTTTTCTGGTGCTCATGTATCAGTTCAGTTGTGAAAGTGTCCGTTCCAAGTTCTTTTTCAAAACTGTTTATTTTCCCTATCATTGAAAGCCCTTTCTTAAGCATGGTAGTACAGTGCATAAGGCAAAGCAAAGAAACAAATGAAATTGAGAGAAGAAATTTTGATAGAACCTAGTCATCATCAGGGCTAAAGAAAAAGAAGGGCTGGTTCATCCCTTTGAGGGGAACGATGCCAACACGAACCCTGTTGGGGAGCAATGTGACGTCACTGGGTTCCTCACATGGACCTTATAAGAGACAGTTTCTCACCTCGTCTACTGACCACAGTTTCCCAGAGTGAAAACTTAAATCTTTTCTTCTTAGATTCTTTGAAAGAGGTTTCTTTTACTTGAAAATTGTAGCTCAGGATACTTTTAAAATGAATTAGTATTTAGAAGGAGTTTGTAACGGGAAAATATTGAAAAAAATGCGGCGTTGTGTCATTGCTACCTGCGGTAATAAGTTTCATAATACCAAAGAAATAAACGTGATATTTTCATCGGCTTCCGTATAGAAACGTTCAGCAGACGAAAGAAAGACTGCGTAAGTGTTGCAAAACAAGCATACAATTGTTTTTTTTTTTTTAAGTCTTTTGTCAGTTGTTCATCATATCAATAAGAAAATTATTATTGAGATGGCTTTACAAAACTTTTTATTATTATTATAGTGTTTACTTTATTTATTAAATATCCCATTCTTGGCACTTATAACACATACAATTCGATTCAAAAGCAAAATCACAAAATAATTATAAATCATCATACCTTTAAAATTTCCGATAGACAGTCTCGCGCGCTGGAGATAAAAATGCTTTTTTTCCGTACAGTGTTGCCAGTGCTTGTATTGTAATCGTCGACTTTGTTAATTAAAAATTCTTCACAGTTTTGCAAAATATAAAATAGGTAATAGAACAGGATTATGTTGTTAAAAATTTGATGGCTCTAAGGTACCGTTGTTTTTTCACAGTTCGAGAAACATGCATACATTCATGCAGATTCTTCATTATTTAATTTCTTTAATTATAACACAGGGTGATAATATTTGGTGGCTACAATATGAAAAGTATGCGCCGTTTACAGTGATTCAACGCAAAATGCCGTTTCGAGACTCGTGATCACACTCGTGACTAACATCCTTTTCGGGCTAAAAGTTAATCAAGAAAACGGAAAATTACAGATAATTAAAATATACGTTTAAAGCATATATACCAAAATCATAGATAATATCCATTTTATTTTAAAAGCCTCCACGAAGTTTGAAGAAAATTTTTGAAAATGTATGGGAGAAATATAAAATCATATTTCTTAACTTAAGAAATGTTTTCCGTCCGTCAATAAGCACACGATTTGTTTATTTGCTGTTTACGACGAGCATTCATAAGAGTTTGGCACTTGAACTGGAATGCATGCCTTGTGTCGGCAAGAAAAGCTAATCAGAAAATAGTTAAATGGAAATAAATCACGTAAATCAATTCCTTTTATTGTACCATAAATAATATTTAAAATCATTATTTGGTTTATTATTCACTTAATTTGTTATATGACTTATTTTATGCACTGTCTAGCTTTTTATAAAGAGCTACAAAATGAATAAATTAAGTCATACAACTAATAAGTTACTAAACATATATGACTAATAATTCATATGTAAAATAAATTATGAAATTCTGCATGGAGATAAATTTAGCATTAGAATACATACTTTTAAAATATAAGAATGCACGAGTATACATAAGAAAGTATATAAATAGCAATTAAAAACATTTTTATTATTTTATGACTAAGGACGCTGCATGTAAATCCTGATGATTCGTAATAATGCTTTCCTAATAGTCACTGCCAAGGCTTACAAAAATCTTATTAATTCATTTCCGGTGCTAATTGAAACACATAATTTAATGAAGCGAAATGTTTGGATTTAATGTATTATAAAATTTACTGTTAGCATTAATTTAATTTTAATCAGATGGGTTTCTAAGGTCACATACTCTGAAAGTACGTTTGCATAATTTTATTTAATATTTCTGTAACGCAGCGTGCGACATTATTTGCGATATTTTAACTCTAGAAGAATTCTTCGTAAATCTGGAAATTTATCAATGTTTTTACATGCGTTTAAAAAACATTGTGGGAAAATGAACCACATTTAATGCATATTCGTCTTTAAATATTAGTTTAAGCTTATGTTTTACGCGTACTATAGTTTAAATAAATATGCCATAGCTACATTACTAGGTCAAATATAAATGCATACATATTGTAATTTCATGAGACAAAAATCCCTTAACGATATTATTTACTAAACAATTCTTTAAAACCTTTTGATTTTCAAGCAAATACTCATGAAACCGAAGGCGGAATAACACACTCAAAGCAGCAAGCGAACCCAATTACGTCATCAGTCTCTTCTTCCGGTTTCAGCTGCGGGAAGCCGAAGAACCAGCCCTTTAGCCCTGT
>KK119160.1:901-24650 GCA_000611955.2 Stegodyphus mimosarum
ATTCTTGGCCAGCTTTCATCTCCTCTTTCACGGAATCTTGGCCAGCTTTAATTTCTTCTTTAACGGATTTTATCTCTTCTTTAACCGAATCTTTCATCTCATCTTTAAATGCAGCAAAGGCTGCCATAAATTGCCTTAATTGTTCTTCCATTGCTCTAGTTAATGGCATTCAAAATACCCCACTCCTGACACCAAAAATTGTTACGTGCGTACGGGTTTTATTCTTTCCACAATAAATAAATTAAAATACTGAAATATTTCTTCACAGATCTTCGCACAATATCACAATATCTCAAACGTTTAGCAAAAACTCAGTTCAAAACAGATAAAATAGTTCTATCTCACAGCGAAATCGCTACAATCAATACAGCATTAAGTAAAGAAACAGCAGTTCGCTTTTTAGAGCTACAAGTATAACAGCAACAACAACAACTAACTCACTAACTGAGATGAGGTGTTTCACCTCGGCTTTTATAAGCTTTTTTTATTATCAGTAGAACAATCACGATTTTTCTAGATTTTTCTGGATGGCAACAGTAATTACGAGATACTTATTTATTAATCATTAAATGCCGGCGCTCTTTTATTTTTATTGCTATTTTTTTTGACGTAGCTTTCTCTTCAAAAATCGTCTGCGTTGCTAAGGCAACATGAAGCAAATCTAATTACAATTCTAAATAAATAGCCAAATAAATGTGAAATTCGTAACAATATAATTATATTTTTTTATTTTACTTAGAAAAATACGTTTTGCTAAAATACAAGATTTTTTGTTGTTGTTGTTGTTGTTAAAGTGAAAATATTTCTTATCTTATGTTAAAGCAAAGATTTTTATTTCATTAACAATTGCAAAGAAGCCCATTCATCAGGATTTTACGAACATCTGGATTTTGGAATTCTGCTCTATACCATTTTCTTCTTATATAGTTAGTAGTCAGAATGTCATTTAAATGCCAAAGCTCGAACGAACAACAGCTAACCGCTAAATTAAAATATATATAGCATATGTTGTACCCCTCAGTAAAAGAAAGTTATCCAGTTTCAAATCAGCAGGTCCTGTAGTTTAGTTCTGAATCGTTTTACATTATTTTTAAATTAAGTGAGAAGTAAACAACATTTGTTGTTTCCATTAAAATAAAAAAAAAGTTTAAAAATTAGTTGGAAGAGCATTTGCCCTTGCGTTCATTGCCATAAACATTTTATCTTTCGACTCTGTATTCCCCCCTTTTTTTTTCCTCTTAAATGTAACCTTCACTCTTTTTTTCCCCACTGAAGCAATCACTCTGAGCTTCGTATGAAAAGAGAAAAAGAAAATATGCAGGAAAAACTAATTCTAACTCAATTTTCAAAGTCTTTTTTTAGCAATAACCCTTTTCGACCTTTACACAGAGCCTCAAGCAAACTGGAGCGCAACATTCGAATTTCAGTGTCCTAACCCACCGATAGCTCAACAGCCCCCAGCCCCTTCCCTGGGTGCTTTCTTGAGGTCTAGAACAGTTTAATCGCATTAAGTGTCGCCCGGGAATTGCCATCCCCAAAATTCAATTGCCTGCTACAATGTATCTTTGCGCACTTGACCCAATTTTTTTTTCAACCTCTCGACTCTCTCTCTCAACTTAATGGTATCCCCCTTCCATCCCTCTCCCAAATTGCTGCTTGGTCGAAGCACCCTACGACTGGCCAAGAGCCAAAAAGGAATTTTTGAATATCACCCATCATCACTCGTTAATAACGAAGGGTTGACACAAATGGGAGACACAGAAAGTGAAAGCCATCCTTTTCCTGAGGTTCTGCCCCTTGTAAAGGGATCATATACGAAACTAGAAGACATACAAAGTATTTTTCTTTTTTCTAAATATCACCTTCGTCTGTTCTGAAGACTTAGTATCTTCTTGATGAAAATAAATAAATAAATAAAAAGATATGTATTGGGTAGTTTCCAAATATTCAGGGGGGGACGAAAGGCATTTTATTTACTTCTTCTACTTCCTTTTTCCTTTCTTTTATAATTTTAATGCGGGAAAGTAATTCTAAATATGAGCATTTCTAGTTTTGAGCCTAATATTTTTTCTTGTTTCTCTCTGACATCCTAAAAGTTTAAACCATGCTATTCTCGATTAAAAATAGCAATACTTTTTATAACTTTTTCATGTTTCTCTCTGATATCCTAAAAGTTTAAACGATGCCATTCTCGGTAAAAAATAGCAATATTTTTATTGCTATGCAATATTTTTAATAACCTTTCGTGTTTCTCTCTGATATCCTAAATGTTTAAACCATGCCATTCTCGCTTAAAAATAGCAATATTTTTAATAACTTTTCCTGTTTCTCTCTGACATCCTAAAAGTTTAAACCATGCTATTCTCGATTAAAAATAGCACTATTTTTATTGCTATGCAATATTTTTAATAACTTTTCGTGTTTCTCTCTGATATCCTAAATGTTTAAACCATGCCATTCTTGGTTAAAAATAGCAATATTTTTATTGCTATGCAATATTTTTAATAACTTTTTCTTTTTCTCTCTGACATCCTAAAAGTTTAAACTATGCTATTCTCGATTAAAAATAGCACTATTTTTATTGCTATGCAATATTTTTAATAACTATTAGTGTTTCTCTCTGATATCCTAAGATCTCTGATCCTAAGATCCTAAGATCTCTGATATCCATGCCATTCTTGGTTAAAAATAGCAATATTTTTATTGCTATGCAATATTTTTAATAACTTTCCCTGTTTGTCTCTGACATCCTAAAAGTTTACACCACGGCATTCCCTGTTAAAAATAGCAATATTTTTATTGCTATGCAATATTTTTTATAACTTTTCCTATTCCTCTCTGACATCCTAAAAGTTTAAACCATGCTATTCTCGATTAAAAATAGCAATATTTTTATTGCTATGCAATATTTTTAATAACTTTTCGGCTTTCTCTCTGATATCCTAAATGTTTAAACCATGCCATTCTCGGTTAAAAATAGCAATACTTTTAATAACTTTTCCTATTTCTCTCTGATATCCTAAAAGTTTAAACTATGCCGTTCTCTGTTTAAAATGGCAATATTTTTAACGTTCATGCAAAAATATTTTTTAATGCCAGTTTGGTTTGTTTTATCATGGCAAAGCATCGAGAGCTATCTGTCTTGGATGGCTTCATGTAGAACTTTCTAAAGATCCACGCTACAGAAGGGTAAAACCAAAAGAACGTCCATATAGCCAGTCCGTTCGTTAGGTTTCGAAACCCGGGTCGAGTTACTTGTGTTCGGGAACTTACCACTTGCCCTTTGGGCTTTAATACCAGTATAATGCGCACAAGTCTTAATAATGTCATTTCTGCAATTGCGTTTATTATTATTTTATTTTCTAAAAAACTGCCAAAAGGGGAAAGAACCGAGGGTTGGCTCTCTGATTTAGTTTAAACAGCCGCTGGTGTTTAATGCGTAGAATTACAATCTGAAGTATAAGGACAGTTATAGAAGAAATAAAACAAACCAAAGATTTTACACACATGTATATTTTATTTTATTCCATTTTTTACTTATTACATTTATTCATTCAAAATGACCCTAGGTAAAATATTCGATGCTATGAGAAATGCGATGCATAATTTAAGATGTCTTTAGTTATATTTTTTGTAAATATTAAATCTATAAATAAATTGCAAAGTGTACTTGGGTATTTACTTGGAGCCATATTGAGATTAATATAACTTATCATAAAATCAAATGCTTTTTCATTTTGTTTGATTTCTACACTTTTGAAATTTCACATCATAATAATAAGAACATCTGTATCTACAGTAAACTCTTCATCGATCAATAAAGTATTTAGTTTCAGATCATTTTATCAATGCACTAAACAAGAACCTCTTCAAATCTCCTGAATTAACAATTGGATGAATACTACAGTGGTGGCCAAAATTGTGGACACTTTTGGAAATTTTTATGTTTTTGAACTTTGTATGCTTATAGAAAATGTTACGTTTCGCAAAATTCAAACTTGTATATATCACTTTAAAGAGAATTTATTACTGAATTCAATACAAAACACAAAATTCAATTATTTGCAATACAAAAAAAGTTATATGTACTTTAATATAAATAAAAAATACAGTTATGAAGTGGTTTGTAATGTCTAGCTTTCCTGGCCAATCACTGTTCTTGTTCTGAGAACCAATCAAATGTTAGTAACTACCAGTAGAAGCTACCATCATGTTTACACTTGAAACAATTCATTATTTTGCTTTGTTCTGTAGAAGGAGGACACGTTTCTTATACACTGCAATTACAAGTAGGAATTTTTGTAAAAAAATTTTAATATTTAGTCAAGAAGCAATGACATCAAATAAAAGAGTAGATTGGACACCTAGAAAGAGATGTAATATTATTGTGTTACGAGAAAGTGGTCTTTCCTATGCTGAAATTGCAAGACAGGTGGGTGGTTCAGTGACTACATCTGGAGTCCGAAAGTTTTGTTTACGATATCAGGAGACAAATTCAATAAAAAACAAAGAAGGAAAAGGCCGAAAAAGGTGCACCACATCTATTGATGACAGAAGAATAAAAAGACTATGTCTCCAAGATAGAAAAATGTCATCAGCGGCCATCAGAAGTGATCTGAATGATGCTGATGTTTCTGTCAGTTCAAGAACAATCAGGAGAAGATTAACAGATGTTGGACTGAGAGGTAGAATTCCACGAAAAAAGCCTTATCTTAATTTTCAGCAACGAAAAAAAAAACTACAGTGGGCAAAGGAGCACATTAATTGGACAGATGATCAGTGGTCACAAGTTATATGGAGTGATGAAACTAAGATATCGTTATTCGGTAGTGATGGGCGAAAATATGTAAGACGTAGAATAGGAGAAGAGCTACATCCTGACTGCATTCAAGCAACTGTGAAGAACCCAGTTAGTGTTATGATTTGGTCATGCATGTCAGCAGATGGTATTGGTCGCCTTCATGTCATCGATGGGACACTGAATGCCAGAAAATACATTGACACTATTCTAGAACCAAAACTTCTACCTTCCATCAGAGATCTCTTTCCCAACAATGCTTCGTTTATTTTTCAGCAGGATTCTGCTCCTTGCCACACGGCCAAAATATCGAAAGAGTGGTTTCGTACAAAGAGCATTAAATTGTTGTCATGGCCAGGAAACAGTCCTGACCTCAATCCTATCGAAAATTTGTGGCACCGTTTGAAAACTCTTGTCCGAATGAGGCGCCCATCAAATAAAAGGGAACTAATTGAGGCTATAATTGTTTCCTGGCATCATGTAATAACGAAAGAAGAGCTTAAAACTCTTGTCAGCTCAATGAAACGTCGATGTGAAGCTGTAATCAAAAATAAAGGGTACCCTACTAAGTACTGATAACTGACTGCAATCATCACTATCTAATGTATATCGATAACTATTATCGTTTAACTTTTTTTTTGTATATACGGATGCTAGAATAAATTTTGATAATCCATTAACAATTACATCAACCATGCTAATAACGCTGCTTCCGAATCCTATATTATCTTACGCTGATTAACAGTAAATTCTGTAGGTATACAATCTGTTGTCAAAAGTCTATTACTCTCAACACGACTAGCTTCACGTGTAGAGACATTAGATATTTTTTGAAAGCAGGAGAGATGAAAAATCAGCAATACCCTTGCCGGGACTCGAACCACGGACCTCTCGAATACGCGCCGAGGGTGCTGACCACTATACCACGAAGGCATGCTAAGAAGGCGGGAGAAATACCTTATATACTCCCCTTTTAAACAGCGACTAGGGATTAGGGGACCCAGTGGCCAAACCCTGGTGGTGGAGAATCATCATCCACCACCTTTTTTAGCTCTGGCACCACTGTAGAAAATAAGGTATTTTTTGAAAGCAGGAGGCATGGGAAATGAGTAATGCCCATGCCGGCACTCGAACCATGGACCATTAAGTCTATCTTCTGATCTGACAGCTGAAGTACTTGAAGAAACCACACAGGAAAAGGGTTAAAAAGAATCCTTTATTTACTCTTTAAAACTCACAATGTGTCTACTTGACGCTAACACACTACGCCTCACTAGGACGGTAACTCAAATAACAAAAACTAAACTAAAAATTTGAAGATAGTAATAAGCAGTAGAATTATTCCACAGGGCTCAGATAATCCCGTTTCCTAAAAGCCCGTCGACTATCTACTGGCAGCAAAGTAACAGGTGTTACGCTACGTTAACCAGCAATAAATGCAGAACAGAAGCTCACGCTGCAAAAATGCAGCGCCGGTTCGAACTCCCTGTAACTTTTCCTTTTCGATCTCAGTATTTAAACCTTTTCTCCTAAAGGTAGAATATGCATTACTTCACGAGCGCTACCAAATTTAAATATTTTGTCATTTATAATTAGGGGAATGAAGGCTTCTAGGAAAGAACATAAATTTAACTGGTTATTAAAATTAAATATAAATCCCTACAAAAAAATAGAACAAATTCCATATTTAAAATTTGAGCTTCCAGGTGCCCGCGTTCGGGTAGAAGACTACGTTATTCAAAATTTGATGGCTCTAGGTCCAGTTATTTTTTCACAGTGCGAGGGACATACATATATTCATGCAGATTCTTTATTATGTAATTTATTTAAATATAAATACAGGGCGATGATATTTGGTGGCAACAATTTGAAAAGGGATTCGACGCACTTAAGTGTCGCGACGCAAAATGCCGTTTCGAAACTAATATCCCAATCGGTACTAACGTCCCTTTTGGACTGATAATGTGACATCGCCTACTGTCGCTGCTGTTGAATCCATCTATTTACTATTGGTTTCTGTATTTCCCGTAGAAATTATACTTTATTTTGATGGTTTGCAATAATTAATTGTTTATAATAAGGAAAGTTAACATATTTGTAACAAAGCCCAATTAAACAACATCCCAATTAATCCGCTGGGATGAATCAGCTCAAAAAATTACAGCTTACTTAAAGTAATGCTAGCCCTCATTCTCTTGATTTACGTTCTATCTAAAATTTCTCTTATTTATATATTCTTGTTTAAGCAGACGAAACAATAGGAATATAGGATATACGTTAACATGAGCAAAACATGTTAATTAAAATGAGCCTTACAGATTTAATTACTGTGATCGATAATTCTCCAAGAAAGAAGCTGGAAATAGAGAATAATTTTAATAAAACTAAAAAAAATCTGAAAGGTTTCAGATTTTAAATTACGTCCAAAGGGGCGTTTTTTTAACGTTTTGTGTGTTACCTTTATTTATTAAATATCATGTTCTAAGCCCTTAAACCATAAAATTTAGTTCAACAGCAATATCGCAAAATAATTTTTAAATGAGTCTATCATTAGAATTTCCGATACATAGCCTCATGGCCTGGAGATAAAAATGTTTTTTTTTCTCTACGACGTTGCCATTGCTCGCTTTGAAATCCCTGAGTTTGTTAATTAAAAAGTCGTTAACCTTTTACAAAATATGAACTCGAAAATAAAACAAAGTCCAAATTAGGGCTTTCAGATGCCCATATTCGTGTGAAAACGTTCGATATTCAAAATTTGATTTTTTCGCCGTTTTGAGTTTGTTCATCAAAAATTCGTTCAAGTTTTACAAAATATGAAATAGATAAAAAAACAAATTCCAAATTCGGGCTTCCAGATGCTCATATTCCGGTGGAAACGTAGGTTATTCAAAACTGGATGGCTCTAGGTACCGTTGTTTTATCACATTTAGAGAAATATACATACATTTATGCAGATTATTCATTATTTAATTTCTTTAAATAGAATACAGGGCTGCAATATTTTGCAGCAACAGCTTGAAAAATGACTCAGACTTTTAATATTTCCGACGCAAAAACGCAAAACGAAAACAATAGTCTTTCACGGACAAAGCCCCTTTGGACTAATAAATTTCGAAAGGTTATTATCTTGCTTGAAACGAACTTAATTATGTTATTAATGTTTATTAAGAGGTAGAAAATACCTGTCTTGCATGTTTCCAATTATCCTATAAACAGGCTTATATGATTCTAATGATTTTATATAATTCTAGAGATCCTTTATGATTACAATGATTTTACACTTCAATGGTCCTATTTCAGTGCAACCATTACAAATCTTCTATGTGTGTCTAATGATTATATACTATAAAATCTCAGATTAATGGATCACTCAAATTACACACGTGTTCATTTTAAATAAAGTTCTTATCATTCTCTGGACTTTAAATACTACATTTGCGTTACTAAAACAAGAATGTATTGATGTTTTAACGAATGATGAACGTTATGTACTAGTATAAAAATACAGAGTAATACCACTCTTTTGAATTTAGAAGTTTCTAAAGCAGATCTAAAAGTTACAATATCGTCAACATGTGAGGTATTTATTTAAATTAGCCAGTTGTTTTATGTTCAGAAACTGTACTGTCACTTCTCCCTTTCCTTTTTACTGCCAGAATGCAAATTGTAGCTCGCGCATACTTAAACGAGGTAGAAAAAGGTAGTATTTAAAGGGAGGATTTATATTGCTTGGTCAGAGAGTGTTCCGTCTGTTTAAGGCCACGTTGCTAGCTGATATTCTACGGTTGTGTTCTTGTCTGCGGCATTAGTTATTCTTGCCGGTAGTGCTTTTCGAACCGGTGTAGGCTTAAGCCAACTTGCGAGTTAATTATTTCTGCGTAGTCTTTGCATAATTAAGACTTAGTTTAATTTTGAAGTCTTTACATTTGAGTTTACGCCATAAATGCTGGCTGGTTTTAAGCACCGGGAGTGTCTTCTGTTCAACTAATTTAGCGCTTAGTAAAAGGGGCTTTTACACCATTCCTACGTTTCTGTTTGCATTCTAGACATAGCGATAACTCGCTTAGTTTTGTTAAGCTGCCTTCAGACCATGGTATAAATATCATGAGTCATTTAAGCCGAGCTGCGTTGCCAGGCAACCAGTCTCTGCTACGTCACAAAATCGGCTTAGAGCTCTTGGCATAAAGTTCGAGGTTTTCAACTTTATCCCGACTTGGGATGAGCTTCGACCAATCAGAGCGAACGCTTTAAACCTGATAGAGGAAACGCATGCGCAAATTTAGTTTCTCTATGTGGGGGCGACTTAGACCCTGTGTCGAAGGTGTCAACGGAATTCCCGCATTTTATTCCTTGGGACTATGCCTCTGTGACATTTACGTGGCTTTCTGAAAGCAGACGTAGAGTCTTTAAGTAGAGTAGGCTACCAAGAAGAATAAGACTACAAATAAAATCCTCTTTTACGAATTCTTGAGAACCGGTATAAATTTAAACAGGAAATCACTAATTCCTTTCCGACTGTTAAATTCTTCATGGTTTCCTTGACATTTCACCTATCCCAACCTTTTCCCTAATTAGTAAAAGCTTACGTAATTAAGTCATCGTTAAAGATTATTTAAAACAGTATAAATATCCTTAAAATATAAATATCCTTAAATATACTTAAAATTTTTTGAAAGCAAGAGAGATGAAAAATGAGCAATGTTCTCCCCGGGACTCGAATCACAGACCTCTAGAATACGCCCCTAGCGTACTGTCCATTATACCACGAAGGCATGCTAAGACGGTGGGAGAAATACCTTATAGACTTGCTCTGGGTATCAGACAAACGAGATCAGTCACAATAACAACAGGAACAATAACAAAGCTGCAAATAAGAGTTGCAGCTAATGTTCGCTGTCTTCTAAACATTCTTTCGTGTATTTTACATTTGCATAGCTTTCTGGAAAAACCGGCACTAGGCTTTCTGCCACCCAGTGATAACTCTATAGCTTTTAAATTCTGCTTCCCGTTGCCACACTAAATTTCAAAAGTTTCGCAGCCCCTAACTTCTGAGGCCTGAGCGGCTACACAGGTTCTGGCGGCTGGCTTATTTAGTCATGATTTGAACCCGAAACTTTGTAATATTGAAAGTTTTAAAAAGAATATATTCACTAAAGAAAATATGTGAAAAAACTGAGAAACATATCAGTAAGCTTGCAACGATCAGTTCAATTTACAAGCCAACTTTTCTTCAGCTCATCTCTGTTATATTCTTCTGATTTCAAAACACACAATAACGCAAACCGTGCAGTTGTACATGAAAACTGACGGAGAAAAAGGAACGTTTCCCTGTGGTATATAATTAGTGAGTTTAATGCAGTTGACTAGTGTGTTAGAAGATGTATGTTTTCTTTGTCTATCAGTCTATTAGAGGCTAGGAGATTTCATCAGTGGTATGAGTTTAGCAACGAAACTGACCAAGAAATTATGTTAGTGATAAGTGCTCACTATTTTCGCAAGATAATCAAAAACTACTTAGCTTGTATTATCAGTCTAATTACTTCACTATTTGCATTACTATTTGCATTAGTTTCCAGCGTATCAAAAATTTGCACATACAGTGAAGCCTTTTAAGGTTTGGTTTGGTTTGGTTTATTTAGTTATGTCAAAGTACAGTAGAGCTATCTGCCTAAGGGGATGTACCTTCGTGGAGGACTTTCTAAAAGAAGTTGTTTCATATACACGTTACACATGGGGGAAAACTACGAAAACGCCATTGCAGCTAGATCATTCCTGGGATTCGAACCGCGGACCGAACTACCAGTGTTCAGAGACTTTACTTCTCGCTCGCTAGTAAGCCTTCTTTCTGAAGTAGTCACCACTATTTATTCTGGAAGATGTGCAAGTTATCTGGAAGAGGTCGCCTCGGAGAAGTGATATTGAGTACTGATGCTTACTTGTGTTCTCAGGACTAGTGGTCAGTTTCAGTGGTAATCTCGGCGATAACTATATCTATAACGACTATGGAAGATAGTCGTCAGGAAAAGTTCTGGAGTGTATATTTAGTTTAGTGCACACGGCTAAAAGAAGTTCGTTTATTAGCGATGTGTTACTGAAGGAAATGAGCGGGCGGACGCCTTGCGAAAGAGGCTGCTACTGAGGTAAATAACAGAAAGAATAAATTATGGGGATCTAAACAGAAAGCAGGTCACGATAGATTTCCGGCTTACCTCAACAGATTTAAAATTCAAGAAAACGTAAACTGTTGACCATGGGGAAAGCTGGGAAATAACAAGCACTATGTGGAAGAATGTGAATTAACCAAAGACCTAAGGAGTAGCAAGGAGGACTTTAAAGACCTAATTTATACTGGAAAGCAAAAAACATAGCAAAAGAGAGTCATAGAAAGAAATAAAAACCTGGTCGCAGTTGGAGTAGAATAACAAAAACGAACAACCAATATGGCTGCTGCTGGAGGCTTCGTTTATATATGCCATGTTTTCCTATATGATTTTCCTTCGTGGACGGACTGCAAAAGCCATAAGGCGAGCTTGGGCTTGCCAAGAGGGGGGACAGCGTCATACCTACCTTATAAGGTTTTAATAAATTTTCTCTCTAATAATCTTCGGATAAATTTTAACAAATTGTTATTATTTTTTTGTCCTATTGTGTCGCTTCTGATTTTTCTTGTTAGCCAAGGCAAGGACTATAACCGTTATAAATCAGTAAGTAATTCTAATCAGCTACCATTTAGGCCGCTAAGTCTGTCTTCAGCACTGACGTAACAGGTACATTTTTTAAAAGCCATTCACAGAAAAGATATGAACTTACAAATTAATTTAATTCATAGTTTGCCAATGACTTCTCAAACTTAATTTTATAAAGCATTTCTTCCGTCTACTTAGCATACCTTCGTGGCGTAATGGCCAACACACTCGACGCGTATTCGAGAGGTCCGTGGTTCAAATCCCGGAGAGGGCATTGCTCATTTTTTATCTTTCCTGTTTTCAAAACATACCTAATGACTCTACAGTGGCACCGGAACTAAAAAAGGTGGTAAATGATGAATCTCCATCACCAGGATTTGGCTATTGGGTCCTCTATCCACAGTCGCCCTTTAAATGGGGGAGTATATAAGATATTTCTCCCGCCTTCTTAGCATGCCTCCGTGGCAGAATGGTCAGCACACTCGGCGCGTATTCGAGAGCTCCGTGGTTTGAGTCTCAGCAAGGACATTGCTCATTTTTCCTTTCTCTTGCTTCGAATTAACCTAATGTCTCTATAATTTAACAAATTACAGTCCCATTCTACTAAATCTCTCGTGCATGGTTTTTAAAGATTTCGAATCTACAGACATTCGCAAAATCGACGAAAGCGTTTTTTCTCTTTCTCTCTGCGTGCAATACAGAAATAAAAGACAAAATTACAGTGTTGAAAACAGTGGTAAGCTATACAATATTAAATATCGATGAAAAGTATTTTGTTCCATTTCGGACCGAAAGTTTTTCCACAGAACAGCTCTTTCTTTCGTATATTTTTTCCTATCCTTCACACGGTTTGACGTGTGTTATCCCCATAACGTATCACGTGAAGAAATAGAGGAAAGCTACACTTCAATACATTCCGAGAAAATTCATTTTTATTGCTCCCTTAAGAACAAAAGAAAAAGGAATAGAGTGTAAATATTTGGTCTCAAAAATTTCTTCTAACCATATAATTTTTTTAAAAAACAAGATTCCCCGATAATCAATACATATGACTGGATTTATGTTACTTATCAAAAGAATATCTGATGTGGGCACCACATGACTTTGTTGTGTAGCAAATTTTCATGTAACACTTAATTATTTAAGTTTGACTTAAGATTAATTTTCATTATTCTAAATTTATGCTACACAACGTTATTTTATTTAATATCTTGTATTTATATTTGCTTTGGTTTAATTTTAATTAGTGGTTTTGGTACTTTAAGATTTGTACGTCTCTTCCACTGGTTACTCGTAAACGCGTTGAAACAGACAATGGAATTAGGTGCTTTCGTAGGTAATAAACTTGATTTAAAATTACTTAACTTAGGTTGATTCTCATTTAACTTATATCATTGGATGCAGAAAAATTAGCCTTTTAATTTAAGAGTACTTTCAAGTCTCTAGCTTAAACAGTTTTTAAGTTACAGTTAATTATTCAACGAATTTTTGCACTTCGAGTATTTTTTTTGGTTGAGGGGGAAAGGATTGAAAAGCGTCACTTTTGCAGTTGATTTCCAAGCCTTTGCTTAGGAATTTTTGTCCGTTGCCTAGGTTTGCTGGTTTTCCCACGCCTACGTCGAATTCTTGGTTCTTCTTTTGGCGGGCTTGGCGAGATTCGGATTTTTGTTCCAGTTCAACTCCTCGATTTTTGGACGATATTAGCAGGGGTTTGTGTGAGGGGTAGAGTTTCAGTTTATTCACCCTTTTGGCGAGTTTTGGCGATATCTAGTGTCCGGACCTGACAAAAAGCGGGTGCAGGTGGGATTGCGAAGCTGTTGGGACGTTTTCGTTTTTGCATTCGGCTGACAAGAAGATAACTTTCTCGGGCGCCTTGGGCATCTTGTTGCTGCAACAGAAAGGATGAATTTGTTTTTTTAACGGGGGGCTTATGGCTCCTGTCACGTCTTACTCCATGGCTTCGGAAATAGTCCTTCAAAAATGTAAATGAAATAATTCTGCAATAGAAAAGGAAATGAAAGAAAATTATATTTCCATGCTTCAACTACCACAGAAATAATGTCCTTCAAAATGGAAAGTAAATATTTCTTCGTCAATTCTACCATCTGATGAAGACTCAGTCCGCTTCTTCAATTTATAAGAACAGAAAAAATCAATAGCCAAGCAACCTGTGTTCCGACCTGAGTTTCCTGATGGCTCTGAAGTTCGTAATACAGAAGGCTGGATGAAACTTCCAAGTTCCTGCGTACTGGGTATTCTTCGAATGTTCGGTGTCCGCCAAGCTGCCGTCGAACCCCCAAATCTCCAGGTTCACATCTTCCGTCAGTTAAGAAGTTTTTCTTTTTGAACTTTAATGTTAACTTAAATTCTTAAAGATTTTTTTTTCATCCAAAATTCTCTGGTTTAATTATTTCTTGAATTTTTTTAAAGATTCTATTATTATCAGAATTTAACTTTTATTTAAATGTTTGCTGTAAAGAATTTTGAAAGGTAGAAAATTTAAATCTTTAATATTTTTGAAGATTTGCTGATTTAACTGAGATCTGAAGAAATTTGTGAGCAGTCTTAAATTGCTCTAGTTAAAGGTATAATTTTTTTTTCCCCTTATGGTGCAATACTATAGGTACTTAACTCTGTACTTCATTATTTGAATTTTCTCTTGTTCTGGGATAAATAAGGTGTAAGAACCTTACAACTGAAAAATGAAATAGAAAATTTTAATTTGTATCTTAACTCATAAAAATAGTTATTACTTAAACAATAGTATTTGAATTGAAGTGGTTACTGTCTAAGATTGCAGTATTTGTGGAAAATATATAAATGTTTAGCTATTTGTTTTCTAAACTAAATAAGGTAGTTCCCGGGGACTAGTATAATTTTATGTTAGTAAATTTGTTTGATATCAGTGTTTTAAGGAAAGTAATAAACTAAGTTAGTATTATTGATTTTATGTGTTTACTTGAATTTCTGATTACACAACATGGTTTCACCAGTAGCAAGGCTCTTCGGGTTGTTGAAACGAAATTTAAAAGGGTACAAACACAACGCAATTCATATTTGTTTAAACTACTAGTATTTTACAGCTTAGTATATAACAACTTACTTGTACGGCCTATTAAATTTCTCACATTTTTAGCAGCATTTATTTAAACTTATTTCCTCAAATTCTATTAGGAATACATTTCTCATTCAATTAATTCAATTCTCTCTTCGCGGCAAAGCAAAAATACATAAAATCTCAAAATATCTTCATTAAAAATTGTAAAATACAGAAAAACATAAAACACCAAAAACAGCTAAGAAAATTTTACAATTAAAGTTAGAGTTTCTACGCAAAAAAAAGCAATTCGAACGGGGGAAGACGAAATTTTCGGTGCACCAAATTTCAACTTGAACTTTCTGTCACACTGGTAAAAAAGACACAGTCACCAACTGATTTAATTGACCGTCATCCTATGCTTTTCAAATGCAAACAAATAACGGCCTCGTTAGGTCTAGCGCCACTTAAATTGCTGATAATTCTGCAACTAATATATGCAGCTAAAGCACAAAAACATTAACCGAACATAAGAACAACATAATTCAATCAGTTTGAAAGCAAGAAATACACAATTTGCCAACGTATAAGAATAAAAGCACAGAGCTCCCTGGGTAAGACAGTGGTTATACAGGGTAATTTGCTACCAGACCGACAAACTTCCAGAATGTGTAGGGGTTACAGAGACGGAATCACATAGGTTGCAAATGCCTTACTTGAGAGTTATGGTGCAAAGAAGCAGAGATAAAGAACAGAAACAGCGACACATTAATGGGACAAAAGACATTTTATTGAAAGGTTGTACTACAAAGGTGTTCAAAAGCTGTCTGGCAGGCCTGACGTGGCCTTCGAGAACGCGGCCTGACAGCGGCGCTGCATGGAATTTCTTACGTTCTGGAAGATTCCTGGCATGTCATGTATTCTCAGCTACATATTCGAGCAACGAAGTCTCGTACACCTAACTCTTTATATGACTCCAGAAGAAGAAGTCCATGCATAATAGGTCCAGCGTAGGTCCTTGTGGTACCAGCATGACTGTGCTCCTCCACATTATGTGATTTACATTCGCTGACACCTCGACATACCTTTGGACAGCGGTGGAAAGATCGTGGTGGCCCGGTTCTTTGGCCTGCCAGATTACAGGATTTATCATGCATGGGCTTCTTCTGGGATCACATGAAGAGTTTGGTGTACGAGATGCCCGTTCCTTCATTTGAAGAACTCTTCACTAACTCAGCTGCCAAGAGGATACGTGACATGCCAGAAATCTTCCAGAACGTAAGGAATTCGATGCAGCGCAACTGTCAGGCCTACCAGACGACTTCTAGTTGTAATTTCGAACACCTGTTGTAGTACAACATTCAGTAAAATGTTTTCTGTCCCATTAATCTGTTGCTGTTTCTCTTTTTTTTTCTCTGCTTCTTTGCACCGTAGCTCACAACTACGGCATTTGCGACCCTGCATTCCTATGCGATTCCGAGTCGTCTTTGTACCCCCTACATACCCTGCAAGTTTTCCGGTCTGGTAGCAAAGTACCCTGTATATATATACAGCCCCCTCCGTGGGTTTACTCAGGAGAATTTCTGGGAAGTACTGAGAAGTACTGACTGTACTTGTGCAGTCTCAACCACGGGAGTATATAAGTCGACTTCACAGGACTAGAACCCGAGTTTACTCAGGTTGGTTCAGGCTTCGTAGGGACAGTACTGGTACTGTTGTGTCTTTCCTCTGTCTATGGTGGAGCTGTATGGCTGGCTAGGTTTTCAGGTTGTCCTTGGGGGTTTGGCTCCCCTGGGTCAACACTCGGGGATTGTCACTCTTCTCATCGCCTCTAGACGTCCCACGGACTGCCCTCAGGGGCTAGTTCGCTTTCACCGTGTAAGGTCACTAGCAACCAGGTCTAGGAGTCTCTACTCCTGTCAGAGTTGTATGTATACATGTGTATGTTTAGTGCTGCCGATTGCAACAAACAAGGGAAGGTGCACAATGATACATTGTAACAGTCCCATATACAAAATTTACCTTTCGACGGCCTGTTATTTTTGCGTTATGCGAGATATATACAAAGAGAGAGATAGCGTACTGATACGTACTCACAGACTAATAAAGATCCCTTCTGAATCCATTTTAGATCCATTTTGCAATCCGTTCTGGAAACAAAAGACTTCTTTATTCTGATTGTACGTACAGATATGACGCAAAAAAAGCATCTAAATGGACTCAAGAGCGGTAAAAATGGATATTTTCTTTGAAATATGACAATTGAAATTTTTCGCAATAACAGTACTTCCTTTACTTCGCGCAAGGAAGTAAAAATACATTCCTATCTTAATGTTTATATCTTACGTACATTTGAAATTTTATGAAGCACATTAAACAAATTTTTTGTTTCTCATTCGTCGATATAAAAGGAAATTATTAATGAAAATTGCCTGTAGATGAGATTATAAAATATTTCTTCCGCTTTCTTAGCATGCCTTCGTAGTGTAGTGGTCAGCAAGCTCGGCGCGCATTCGAGGGGTCAGTGATTCGAGTCCCTGCAAGGCCATTGTTCATTTCTTCAGCTTCCTGCTTGAAAAAAATCCTAAGAATTTTACAGTGACTCCCGAACTAAAGAAAAGGTATTGGATGATGGTTCTCCACACCACCAGGATTTGGCGATTGGGTTCCCTAATCCCCAGTCTCCCTTTAAAAAGGAAAGTATATAAGGTATTTCTCTCGTCTTCTTAACATGCCTTCGTGGTGTAGCAGTCAGCACGCTCGGCGCATACTCGAAAGGTGAGTGGTTCGAGTTCCGGCGAGGGCATTGCTCATTTTTCAACCCTCCGGCTTTTAAATAACCTAATATCTCTATAATATCAGTAATAAATTTATTTTTCACTGCAATTTTGAGAAATAAAAATTACATGACCCATACAAGCCATCCTTGCTATCATATATGAAAGTTATTTGGTAATGCTACTCAAGTTTGAAACGACAAAACTCTTTCAAATCATCAGATGTATATTCGCATGATATCTTGATAATAGAAATATTATTTGAAACATAAAAAAGAATGCTTGTAAGATCCATTTGCAATGAAAGAAGTTTAGTTTGAAATTCAAAATATGTGTATTCAAAAGAACCGGTCATTGATTCGTTTTGCCAGACATGATTAGAAATCCATTGTGAATCCAATGGATAATGGAATTTTCCTTGGAAGTAGAACTTAAATTATAGTAACTGTAAATGCTTAACAATTCAGACGTTTTCTTTGAAAGTGGTGTAAGTCCATTTTCATTTTATACTGTAGATATTTAATGGTTTGTATTTGAATGGTTTGAAAATATTGGTATATATTAATACACTAAATTTATGTTTTTTCAGCTTTGAATTGATTTAAATTTATAATACGATCGTTTTTAAAGTATTACGTCAAATAAACATGTACTTTTGATGATCTCAAATGGCTTTGCATCACGGTCAAAGTCAACAAATTGTGAAAATCGTAAATTTATGAAATATAAAATATGAAATTTCAATTGAATCAAATAAATTTGTTTTTGTGAAATTTGTATTCAGTATGCCAAAAAAAAAATAAACAAAAAGGCTTTATTTCAATATTTCTTCACGTAATAATGCCATTTAAATTACTTTATTACAATTTTATTTTAATTTCGTGTTAATTTTTATCATTATGAGTTTAGAGTCATTAGGTTATTTTGATGCTGGAGACGTGAAAAATGTGCATTACCCTCGCCGGGACTCGAACCTGGATCTCTCGAATACGCGCCGAGTGTGCTACCGTTACACCACGAAGGCATGCAGAAAGGAAAACGAAAATACTCTGTCTGAGTTTGTGAAAACAGTCATGAGGTATTGGAGGAATATAAGGTAATTGATTCATTGTGTAGTATAATTTCTTAAGTAGTCTTTGCAGAAAGAGGACTTACAACACTTTCAAAGTATTTCTATTTGTAATTTCATTGACTGCATAAGTTTCTGTTGACAAAATGCTGAAACTTTTGAAGGACGTTAGGGGGAACTGTTTTTAAATAAAAGCTGATAACAGATTGCATTCGTTGTTATTATTAACTAACTTTTTGTCAAAAATGAACTTATACCACTTTCAAAGAAAATTGCTCAATAACTGGCGAATAATATTCATTCTTCTGAAATATGATTTGAGTAAGAAAAGGTGATTATTTTGACGCAGATAACAGAGATGAATATCGATGATGAAATGGGTGTGGTTTGGAATCAATGGGTAATGGAATTTTGCTTCGAAAGAGCACTTTAATTTATCTGATAAGATCAGCAATTATTGGAATGTAATATTCTTCCATTTAAATAAATCTATAAGAAGTAGACTTGATTTCTTAACATATTACTGCTTACTGAAAAATTCATATGTACTTAATACAAAACAAAAAAACTTAAGGCCAAAATTCATCTGCTAGTTGAACAGTAGAAACAATTCAGCATGAAGTTGCTTTTCAAATTCTTAATATCTTTTCCATCCATTTTTTAAATTTATCAATGTTTATAGAACGTAAAGCACTGTTTATAGTTCCCCAGCCATTGATTTAGTTTTGTTTATTTGATTACGGCTAAACATAATCTACCTAAGAGGAGGGATGCCATCGTGGAGGAAAAATTTGTAAGAGAAACTGGCTCGTATCTTACACAAAGGGAGAGATTCGAAAATGCAGCTAGCCCGTTCGCCGAGATTTGAAACTCGATCTGAACTACCAGCGATCAGCGACTTTACAGCTCGGCCGCTGGTGGGCTTATGTTGTTGCTATTGAATACTTATGAGACACCAAACAAAACTGAAGAAGATGCCACAAGTCATTTCAAAATTGTTTGATATTTTAAAATATCTAGATTTCAGAGACTGCAAAAAATATTTGTCAATTTAAATTTAAAAAATACGTAAGATACAATCCTGCCTTTTAATTTTCTATAGCCCCTTAAATCTCCTATTTGGTTATGTTTTATATCTGCTCCAAAAATAGTAATATGCTTATAATTAATTTCTCTAAACTCTTCATTTCAAAACTAATTCTTGTCATATAATTTTTATATCACTCTTAGGACGAATGTACTTGCATAATACAAAAACCGCATAACTGAAAATTAATATTAAAATTTGCAAACCAAATCTTAATCAACCAATGGAAATGAAACGAAACCATAACTTCACTATTCTTTTAATTTAGCAATTTTCGTCGACTATGCTTCCTTCTTACGCTTGCTTCGTTCCCCTGCTAACATTCGCCACCTGTTCCTTTTTTCTACCACCGACTATAATTACGTGACACTTGCCTTCTAATTTTGGAACAGAGCGACACCTGTCCCTGCGGTCCTGTAGTGTTTCATTGTGGTTTAAAGAATTATGCAGAAGTTAAAGAGTATCTATAAAGATCCACGATTGTCTCCTATTAGAAGAAATAATCACTAGTATCATAAACAACATCACGTGTTTTCTTCATTATACATAATATACTTAATATATAGATAGACAAATAGATAGATATACTATAATATAATATACTTAGTAATATAATACACTTAATAAAGTATACTTATAATTTTAGTATTGTAAAACAGACTTTTCCATCTTATTATAAATCTCTATTTAAAAAGATCACTAAGGATCATTAGTTGTTGAGATGGAGAAGGAGCTGGTTTTGTGATTCCAGGTTCGGTTCATAATATAGAATTTGTTGAAAAATAATTCAGGCCAGTGAGGCGTTTTTAGAGAGTGAGATTTGATTCAGTTTCAGTTCACGTTAATGTAAGCTTTTCAGTTTTGCTTCTTTTATTGTCTGGAGAGCAGCGATGAAACGATGGCCTGCAATTTTACTTTGCAACCTTTTATAAGTTATAGATCTCATTTTTAAATTCTAATTTTTTTTCAATTTCTATTGATCACAACGTATATAACTAGCAGTCAAGGCAGTAATTCATTTTGTAAGGTTTATTTTACTAATTATGCCGTTATTTCTCATACTAAAATCTGTCTTGTAATTCTACTGTTTCGACAGCTCCACCGGAATGTGTAATTCGTGTGATTTTTAAACAAAAACGAGAGTTTAAGAGTAGTGCTAGACAACGTAAACTTACTATAGTAACACTCCTCTGTTATTGCCTCTCTTGAGCAATTAGATAGCCTGTCTTTTATTGAAAATTAAGTTAGTAGTTGTGGCACAGCACATCCAGATTGCTAAGCCTTTAAATTAAAATTTTTACTTTTAAATGCGTTGAATCCTTGTTGTCTAAATTCCTCGAAATTTATTTTTGTTAACTTTATAAGGTATTTCTCCCGACTTCTTCGCATGCCCCCCTGCTGTAGTGGTAAGCACGCTCGACACGTAACCGTGAGGTCCGTGGTTGGATTCCCGGCAAAGGCGTTGCCAGATTTTTCATCGCCTCTACTTTCAAAACTCCTAATGTCTCTACAAGTGTGCCCCGAATTACAAAGGTGTTGGATGATGATTCTCCACCACCACGATTTTGCGACTGGGGCCCCTGAACCCCAGTCGTCCTTAAAAAAGGATAGTGTATAAGGTATTTCTCCCACCTGCATCGCATACCTTCGTGGTGTAGTGGTCAGCACGCTCGACGCGTAACCGAGAGGTCCGTGGTTCGATTCCCGGCGAAGGCATTTCCCATTTTTCATGACTCCTGCTTCTAAATAAATAACCTAATGACTCTACAACTGGCGCCCGAACAAAAAAAGGTGGTGGATGATGATTCTGCGTCACCGGGATTTGGCGATTGGGTACCCCAAACCCCAGTCGCCCTTTAAAAGGAGAAGTATATAAGGTATTTCTCCCGCCTTCTTCGCATGCCTTCGTGGTGTAGCGGTCAGCACGTTCGACGCGTAACCGAGAGGTCTGTGCTTCGACTCCCGGCGAAGGCGTTGCCCATTTTTCATAACCCCTGCTTCTAAATAAATCCTGATGACTCTACAACCGTGTTTATTGAATACTGTAACACGAAAGAAATTTTGAAGAGAGAGAAATAAGGAAAAGTCTGAGGGCACAGGATCAGGCGAGTATGATATGGTGACAACACTATTCATCTAAACTCTAGCATTTTTTGTCAGGTGATTAAACTTCTGTGCAGTAGGCGGTTTAACTCCAAAACGCCCTTTCGAGGTTTATAAGTAAATTACCTTAGTTCTCGTTGCTAATTTAATTCATTTTCACTTTCTTGTACGGAGTAAAGGAAATATTCTAATCACAAAAATTTCGGGTATAATATTTGAAAGAAAACAGCCATTTTAAAAGCTCTAGAATCCATTTGAGCAAGGTTCTTGCTTGACATCTAAATGTACAGACAGAATAAAGGACTCTTTACTTAAAACGGATTGTAAAATGGATTCAGAAGGGATTTTTTTCTTGAAATAGGAACATGTGTGTATATCGCATAACTCAAAAATGAGTAATTGTAGAATGTTGAAATTTTATACATGGGAATGCTAAAACATGTAGTTGTGCAACTCCCTTTTTAGTTGCAATTGGCTGTACCAAACATATATATATATATATACCGGGTGGCCATAATTAAACTGACAGTGCTCACAGTGTTCTGTAGCGCGATCTATTTGCGAGAATAACGCCACATTTTGTAGGAAGATTAAACAAGACGGGGGACGAAGGACTCCGCGAAAAAACAAATTAGTTCCAAAAGTCACCGCTAGGGGAATATTTGGCGCTGTGTAATAGAAAATAGAGTGTTAACAAATGGAAATCAATACGGAAATTACCTTTTATTTTGCATTCAAATGAGGTTCAATGTGGCTGCCGTTGCTGTTGACCACATATTGCATTCTGTGCACAGTATGCACAACAGCAGAAAGTAACGTGTCTGCAGGAATCTCCCGTACAGTCCGCGATATGTTAGCCTTCAACGTAGCCAGGTCCTGGACCACTCTTTGATAGACCTTGGACTTAAGGTAACCCCATAGCCAGAATTCGCGTGGGGTAAGATCAGGCGACCGAGGTGGCCATGCAGTTGGAAAGTAGCGGCTAATGACTCTTTCTGTTGTGAATTAATGTCGTAGCATCTTTTGCACCCGTACAGCAACGTGTGGAGGAGCTCCATCTTGCATGAAAATCATTTCCCCCAGGCATTGTCTTTCCTGAAGTGCCGGAATGACAAAGCTGTTCAACATGTGGCGATATTTCTCTCCGGTAAAAGATCAGGTTTCCTGTCCTGTCGGGGTAATGTTCTTATAGAAGAATGGACCTACGATAAATTTCACTGTGAACCCACACCAAACAGTTACCTTTGGTGAAAACAAGGGAATTGCTGTGACTGCATGTGGTGATTTGTCATCCCGAATTCGGCAGTTCTGGGTATTCACAGTTCCATTCAGGTAAAAGTGAGCCTCGTCTCCCCATAAGATTTTCCACGGCCAAGCAGCATCCACTTCCATTCTTGAAAGAAAAGTGAGAGCAAAAGTCAATCGCTTATCATGGTCGGGGTACAGTAATTCCAGGACACGGTTTTTTCGCGGAATCCTTTGTCCCCCGTCTTCTTTAATCTTCCTACAAAATATGGCGTCATTCTCGCAAATAGATCGCGCTACAGAACACTGTGAGCACTGTCAGTTTAATTATGGCCACCCGTTATATACGTATATTCCCATCCTGTTAACCAACTCAGTAAGCTCAGTATTTTTATTTTACATTGTAACAGCTTTAGATATTGTTGCAATAATAATCTTAAACTTTTGAAATAGTTGAATTTGAAATATATCTGTTAATAAATGGCAATGTTTGAAACGCCAACACGAGAGCTGCGTGCGGTTCTCGCACGAAGTAAGAAAATCATTTAATTTAAAAAGAGATAGAATACGTTTTGGCTGTTAATTTTTGATGTTACCTTTTCTTCGACTTATATGTTGCAGTTATGAAATTGATCTATTAAATAAAGTTTGCTGTGTTCCAATGGAGTTTGCTTTAATTACGAAACAAGCATTACAGTCTTAATTATTTTTGGAGGCACCGACGAGATAGAATAATCGTGCGTGCTTTTGAAATGAAAGCACATCTCCTGGAAAGCAAGGTATAGCATTTCTTTATTCCCAATTTCAAACGATATTATAAAGTTATTTGAACGAATTTTGATTTTAAACACTGCAGAAAAGCATACGAAAATGTGTTTTGCATCGTTGCAAATTTTAGTATAACTGTGCAAAAGTTTTCTGTGTTCTAAACTCAGTTTACTATT
>KK119160.1:41325-104914 GCA_000611955.2 Stegodyphus mimosarum
TTATTGTTATTACTATAATTTTGAGTTAACTTATTGCGTTGCGCCAAAAGTCGCCAAACTATCAGTTACCATAATGTAAAGATTAACCAGTGGCTGTTGCAGAAAAGGCAGTATTGTAAAGGACTTTATGTGAGCAGTCAAGACTTTCTTCTCTGCACAAGAACGATCTAATTTTGGGTGCAAGGACAGTGAAGCCTCTTCAGAAAGTGACAGTGTGTCAGAAGGGAACACTGGAGGAAGCGTGATCTAGCGCCGCAAAATTGTGAAATTTCCCGGAAGAGTTGGAGTTTCCAAGTTAGTGCCAGGAGAGTCATCGAAGGCGTCTTCAAATTGGTGAGTACCATTTTTGTGATTTTGGAGAAGTTATGCCAGTTATTCGAGACTAGGTTCATTTTGGATATAGCTCTGTTATTGGGGATTAAAACTTTTCTGGTGGTTATTGAAACTTAGTCTTGTGGTTACTTTTGCTAATTGGAATTTAATTGTTTATTCTATTGTTTTAGTAAAGGTTTAAATTGTTTGAAGTATTGTAACGGTATACTTTAGAAAAATTTAGTCTTTAAATTAGTCCAAAGTTAGAGGACAATATTTATATAGTTGAGATAGACCTGTTGTTTTTGTGTTATTGTATTTTGGTGTAGGTTATTTTTCTTTAATTTTCCATAATGGGTGAGTTTATGAAAAAATTTACTAAAGCTCTGCTACTGGAGTTAGCGGAGGAATTTGATACAAATGTGTGTCAGGCAAATACAGTAAGAGAAATTAGGCAGGCTATTCTAAATGCCGAGGACTATGAAGAGGAAGCGGCGAAAGAATATGCGGCAAGAATTTGGGCTGCGGCTGAGCAGAAAAAAGCAGAAGAAATAGCCGAAAAAGAGAGAACAGAGCGGGAACGTGAACAAGAGAGAGCAGAGCGGGAACGTGAACAAGAGAGAGCAGAGTGGGAACGGGAGCGAGTATTTGAATTGGAAAAGTTAAAACTGATGAATGTGGTTGAGACTAATAGCCTAGTTTCCAAAGTTTCGACAGTTGAGCAGTCTAGAGAAAAAAAGAACACTTTGAAGGATCTAGTGCCGCGTTTTGAACCAAGTAAAATAGATATTTCATTATTCTTTATGTTATTTGAGAAACAAGCTCAAAAAGAGAACATTAAGGCGATTAATTATGTCTCGCAATTAATTCCTTTATCACCTCTCGATGTAGCACAGTTAATAAACCAGCGCTGAAAGAACCAGCGGATAAAGGAGATGACTATCAGCATGTTAAGAAATTACTCATGCATAGTTCAAGCTTAGTTCTTTGGCCCTAAAAACAAAATTTGAAGAGCATTCTAGAAAAAACGGAATGTTATGGGTGGATTTAGTGTATGAATTGAAAGTGTATTTAGAGAATTGGTTGGATTCAGTGAAAGTTCAAGATTTTGAAAGTCTTAAGGAACTTATGCTCACCGAGCAAATTAAACGGCGAGTCCCTCTAGAAATAAGAGAGCACTACTTAGACAATTGAGAAGAATTTAAAACAGCTTCTATTTTAGCAGAGGAATGCGACAGGTATGAGGCTTTGCGAAGAAATACGAGGAAGTTAGAACAGAGAGCGGGGTTAAAGAAGCCATTTGAGAAAGATAGAGAGCGGTATGTAAATTCCAATGGTAGTTATAATCAGAAAAGTAGTGGTCATCAAAAAATTGAATCAGAGGAGCATAGAAAAGTGGAGGCTCCTAAACGACCTAACTGTCCATCGCTGGAAAGGAATAAGGTTAATTTGGTGAATAATCTAGGAACGGAGAGTTTAGGAAAATGTTTTGAGCCGTATTTCAAAAAAGCAGTAATTAATGGGACAGAGAGAGAATATCCGAGGGATACTGGAGCTGGAATATATCTGTGTAATAGTACTTGGATTGATACTAGTGACTTATTAGGGGAAACTGTATGGGTGAAACAGACTTTGGACACAGAATGTAAATGTTTACCTTTGGCGAAAGTCACCATTGAAGGTGATTTTGGTGTAGTCACCACAAAGGCAGCGGTTACTCCGGTAGAGTTAGATAAAGAGTATTATTTGTTAGGAAATAAAACTGCACAGTTGATAGAGGAAATTAGGGAACGACCGGTTCTCTCGAATGTTATGGAGACTCGTAGTCAGGCGCATGCGCGCAGGAGTTTAGAGAAAGCGAGTGCAGAAGACTTAGATTCCGGATCGGAAGAAGAGAAAAAGATAGAAAGTGAAAGGATCGTGAGTAATGAGCAATCGGAAGAAAGGAACTTAACCAGTAATACGGAGGATGTCATTAAAATTCCAGATATCAGTTTAGAAGAAAGGTCTATTCTTGCGGATGTTTCGCCAGCGGAATTCTCGGAAGCACAAAAAACTTGCGCTAGTTTAGCGGCCCTGTGGAAGAAAGGGGAAAGTGAAAATGAAAAGGAGTTTATAATTGTCAAGGAAAGACTATTCAGGGTGTCAGGTTCTAAAAAAAGGGAAGATAAGCTTCAGCTGTGTGTGCCTCTTGTTTTTAGGAAAGGGATCTTGAAGTTATGCCACGAGGAAATCTCTGGTCATTTAGGGGTAACCAAAACCAAGGATAGAGTTTTGACACACTATTTCTGGCCTAATTGTTACCAGGAAATTGAAGAATTTGTGAGGACGTGCGATATTTGTCAGCGTGTAGGTCACAATAGGGATAAAAAGAAAGCCCCAAAGAAGATTGTGCCCGTTATATCAGAAGTGTATAGCAGATTAAATATTGATGCAGTAGGACCTCTGATTCCTAGTTCACGCGGAAATAAATACCTAATTACGTCTATTTGTGTTGCTTCTAAATATCCAGATGCCATTCCTGTACAGAATTTAAGCTCTAAAAGTGTGATAAAAGCCTTGATACAAATCTTTTCTACATCAGGTTAAGGAAATTCACTGTGATTTGGATAGATTGTTTACCAGTGCACTTACATCTGAGTTTTTTAGCAAGTTCGGAATTAAGGTGTATCATTCTTCTGTGTGCCATCCTCAAAGTAATTCTGTTGAAAGGTTGCATTCCACCTTGAAAAGGGTATTGAAGGCTTTGTGCTTGGAAAGCGGGAAGGACTGGGAAAAATGTTTGGCATGTGTTTTGTTCGCCCTCAGAACTGTTAATCATGAGAGCACAGGTTTTAGTCCGAGTTAGAACATGGAAAAAATTTGAGAACGCCTCAAACGATCGTGTATGAAAACTGGCTAGAGGAAGAAAGTTCAGACCCCACTGTGGTCGAGTATGTTTTAGACTTAATAAACAGACTAAAGAAGTGTCAGGAGTTGGCTGTAGAGAGGATGAAAGAGGGTCAGAGTAAAAGGAAACTCTGGTATGATCGCAACGCTGTTACGAGGAGGTTTAAGGTCGGAGATCTCGTGCTTGTTTTAGCCACGTCTAAACCACACAAAATGCTATAAACTGGATAGGGCCAGGTAAAGTAACTAGTGTGATTTCCGATACCAATTATACGGTGGAGATTCCGGGAAAGCGTAGCAGTGACACCATTTATCATGTAAATGTGATGAAACCTTATCATCAGCGCCCCGAGTTTGTGAATCTTGTGATGGAGGAGGTCATGGAAGATAGGATTTCAGATACCAATTATACGGTGGAGATTCCGGGAAAGTGTAGCAGTGACACCATTTATCATGTAAATTTGATGAAACCTTATCATCAGCGCCCCGAGTCTGTGAATCTTGTGATGGAGGAAGTCATGGAAGATATCGAGGAAGAAGTGGATATTCCTTATCCCTTGCTGATCCAGCTCAGGTAGACTTTTGGAAAATAGTTGGAGATAGTAAGTTAGAAGAAAGAGCTTCGGCAGAGGAAATAGGAAAATTCTAGGAAGTTATAGGGAAGTATGGAGCGGTGTTTTCGTCTGACCCCGGCTGTACGTGTTTGGTCGAAATGGACATTAAATTGTTGGATGAGACTCCAGTTAGAGTCAGGCCTTACCGAATGTCGGCGAGACAAACTGACATCTTAAAGGAGGAAATTAGGCGGCTGCTTGAGTTAGGAGTCATAGAAGTAGGACAATCTGATTATTCTTCGCCTATGATCTTAGTAGAGGTCCCAGGTAAAGATCCTCGTCCCTGTATAGACTACAGAGAATTAAATTCAAAAACTGTGACCGAATTTTTCCCTCTTCCCAATACTGAAGAAGTGGTAGAAAAGGTCAGCGCAGCTCCATTTAAACATTAAATTGTTGGATGAGACTCCAGTTAGAGTCAGGCCTTACCGAGACAAACTATGTCGGCGAGACAAACTGACATCTTAAAGAAAGAAATTAGGCGGTTGCTTGAGTTAGGAGTCATAGAAGTAGGGCAATCTGACTATTCTTCGCCTATGATCTTAGTAGAGGTCCCAGGTAAAAATCCTCGTCCCTCTATAGACTACAGAAAATTAAATTCAAAAACTATGACCGAATTTTTCCCTCTTCCCAATATTGAAGAAGTGGTGGAAAAGGTCAGCGCAGCTCCATTTATTACAATCATGGATCTAATCGAAGGATACTTCCAGATACCACTCACAGAGCGTGCACAGAGGTATGCCGCATTTGTGACGCCTTTTGGGTCTTTCATCCCGAAAAAAATGATGTTTGGGCTTTTAAATGCGCCTTTCTATTTTTGTAAACTGATCGCTCAAGTTTTAGGAGGGCTGGACAATTTTGTTCTACCGTATATTGACGACATCGCAGTCTTTTCGCCGTCTTAGGATAAGCATATGAAGGATTTGGAAGTGATTTTAGGTCGCCTTCAGGAGGCTAAATTTACTGTTAATCCCTCGAAATGCAAATTCGCCCAAGACCATGTGAAATTTCTGGGTCATGAAGTAGGGTCTGGGAAAAGGTCGCCTAGTGAGGCCAAGATTCAAACAATCGGAGATTTTCTGATCCCCACTACTAAAAAACAGTTACGTAGCTACCTTGGTACTGTAGGCTATTACGCAAGGTACATAAAAGACTACGCGCGTATTGCGGCACCTTTGACAGACGCGTTGAAAGGAAAAAACAAAAATGAAAAAGTGATTTGGACAAAAGAGTGCGACGAGGCTTTCAATAAACTGAAGACCAAACTAGAAAAAAGTCCGGTTTTGTTCGCACCAGATTATTCTAAAAAATTATCGTGCAGACAGATGCCAGCTTATATGGTGCAGGTATTGTGTTGTCTCAAATTCAGGATGGGGAGGAACACCCTATACTGTATCTTAGCAAAACGTTTACTAAAGCAAGCGGAATTATAGCACCATTGAAAGAGAACTAGCGGCCATTATTTATGGACTGAAGAAACTAAATCCTTACTTAGACGGACAAAAATTCAAGATCCAGACCGATCATAATCCGTTGACTTTTTTAAACAAAATGATGGTATCAAATTCTCTTTTGACTCGCTGGGCATTGTATCTACAGCAGTACAACTTTGAAATTGCTCATAGGCCAGGCAAATTCACGGTAATGCAGATGGCTTGAGTCGTGCCCTAGTCTAGTGACTGAATATCACTAGTGGATACAATGTAAGGAAAAATTGGTGAAAATGATTTTTGTAGCGTTTTGGAATTATTTTGGGGAAGATTCAAAATTGTTTGCATTGTGTATTTCATTTTCAAAAATTGTTAGAATTAAATGTTTTATCTTAAACATTAGCATTTTGTAAAATCTGAGGTATGTACTTTGTATGAGGCAGACATTAGGAGTACTTTAAATCTTTTTGTTGTATTTTTGCGTTTGTGTTATCTAGAAAAAAGTGCAAGTTAGTGTGACTGGTTTCTCCATTATCACTCAAATGGTTACCACTTGTGTTTTGAAAGCAGTGAAAAGTATTTAGAATTTTTCCTTCAATAGTCTAGGAAAAATTCTTTTACGACGGGAGGAGTTGTCATAAGTTCGCATAAATTAAGAAGAAACTGAACATTAAAAATAAGAAGGTTATCTCGAGAGCATAACATGATTATTATTATTTAATTTCCGAATATGTTTTTTTTCAATAGTTGCTAAGTTGATTTATAATTGTTTAAAACAAATAATATTTTTATGTTGGCAATGTTTCAAACGCAGGCTCGAGAGCCACGTATAGCTCTCGCACGAAAAACGTAGAGATAGGAATTGGATTTCAAAATGTTTAGAATATGTTTTTCTCTTGTGTTTGCATGTAGCCTTTTGAATTTGGACTTTCAATAAAATTATTTTGCATTATTTATCATTAGAGTTTTCATTAAAGTTCAACTTTACATCGTTGAAGCATTAATACTACATCACACTGTCATGAGTTATCAAAGAATAACCAAGTTTTGATTTTTGCGTAAAATGTCATAGAACTATACACATTTCTATTAACGGTCCAATAATGACTGTTTCTTTTATGCCAAGTGTCTTGCTTTTCGATTTCTATATAACTGTCGTGTGGAAATACTATCAAAGTGCTGTGAAGGCAACTCTGAATGTAAACACAAGACACCTCACCCCATCTGGAGACCAAGGCCTTGGAGTTTTGCTTCAGTCGTAATGCGGAGTTGGCCCCTCCTTTCAGTCTAACTTCATGATTTTCAGGGAAGCTGGCTCTTATTCACGTCATTATATGGATAAGAAAACTAAGAAATCTTCCATACAGCTAAAGCGCTCACTAGGATTTGAACTTGGAGCGAACTACTAATGTCCACAGACTTTACAGCTCGGTGAAATTCGAATTTAAATAGGGATTTAATGCCATTTAAAAAGATCTATACAAAATTTTGTTGTTCACTTGATATGAGCGATTAATTTATTTTATGTTATCGAATTATCAGTACCTGCAAAAATTTTTGTTTACTATATCCGCATGGTCGGCATTCATGAATTAAATGTTAATGCAAAATTAGGAAAGATAAATATAGTAATTCAGAATATGAATCAAAATAACTGTGTCTCAGACGTTTAACTAACCCCCGTGACCAAAACTATTTGGTTACGAATTGCTTTCACCAGAAAATGGTCACGGAGATGTTACACCCAAATTTTTCGGATTGTACGTCTTAGGATCGGAAACAGAAGATGTGCGGATTTCAATATTTTGAGTTTCCTCATAATAACTGTTAAATTAACATCCACTTTTTTAAACGTTTTAGTTAAAATTAGGCAGATTCTTATTAGAAAAAAGTTCCATTAAAAAATGGGAAGGGAGTTATCATAAATATTTTACTTTAGGTAATCGTAAATAGGCATAATATGCTCAACAAATATACGTTCAAACACATTTTTCTTCTTAAAGGCCTATTCACCAAAGCAGAATAAATAACAAGTATGAAGAAAAATGGATAGGGCGAGGTAGGCTCTCTAAATACATGAACAGTAATTTTAAGAAGTCTTAGGGATTCAAGAACTGAATTCGTGACCTCTTAGGGAGAACAAAAATTAGAAGATTCTCAACGATTTCGGATACACACTTGTTTTTTTCCCGTATTCTCAGAATCCCACTCTCAACCGTAGAAACAAATTTGAATAGCTTTAAAAAATTCATTGTTCTAGGAATCCAGATTCCAGTCAATCGTGTATGAGAATATGGAAGAAACTTAGTGAACGTTGATCAAAGCAAAGCATTCGAGGACCATTTAGTTTAATAGTGTTATGCGCAAAAATGCTTGGATTTTGTACATATAGACAAAACAGAGAACTCTTTTTTTCAAAAATACACTACTGGCCATTAAAATTGCAACACCAGAAAGAAATGATCTGACGAAAGTCAAAATCACATGAAAGAAAGAAGAAGTTGGGATACGCAAATGATTAGTAGTTATTTCAGCACATTTAGACTACGCAGGAGGCAGATATGACATTTGAAGAACTGCATAAAAGTAAAGTTGCGTAGTGGATTTCTAATTCAGAAAGCGCTTTGTAAGATAGGAGTTTGCTCAAAATACCATGTAATGCCTCGAATAATAAGAAGAAACGAAGATGTCAGAATTCGATAGAGGCAGGATCGTTGCCGTCTGGTCTACATACAACCACTGTCACGCGAATACGGAATTAATGGGTTGCTGAGCGTCATACTGTACGCCATGCAGGAACTTAACGCCCTCTTGTGACTAACGCCCCAGAAGACAGACATATTGTGAGGTCAGCCCTGCAAAACCGTACAACTACATCACGGACCATTACTCAGAAAATGGGCATGTTTGCAGCATGCCCAGTATCCGCTCGTACGATGCTTATACGTTTGCAGCAGCATGGACAATCAGCAAGGCGATCATTTCTTCCGTTTTCCCTAACAAAGCAGAGAGAGACAGCGACTCTAGTGCAAAGCTGCATACAAGAGTGGCACAAAGTCGTTTTTCAGACGAATCCCAGTTCTGTGTGCAGTATTCTGATGGCAGTATACGTATCTGGAGACTCCGAGGAGACCGCACGTCGCCTGCTTGCATTCGATATCGGCAAACGGGACCTGCAGCAGGTGTCATGGTTTGAGCAGTCATTGGGTACACGACACAGACATCTCTAGTTCGGATCGGCGATAATTAGAACACAGATCGGCATATTTCTGACATCTTACGTCCAGTAGTTGTGCTCTATCTTCGAAGCCTACCAAACGCCATCTTCCAAGAAGATAATGCAAGATCACATGTTGCACGTCGTGTTCTAACCTTCCTCGATACGCAGAGTATTCGAATGCTGCCCTGGTCTGCACGGTCTCCTGATCTGCACCCACTGAAAACATCTGGTCATGGGTTGCTGAGAGACTGGGATGCCAGCTATCTCCAATTAATACTCTTAGGCATAGACTTGAAGCAGCATGGAATGAGTTGCCCGTTTCTGTCATCCAAGCCCAGTTCGACCTCCATGCCTAACCGAATTAGGGTCGTTTTAGCTGCCAGGGGTGGCAGCTGTTTCTACTAATTTTTCACCCCTGTAAACCCCCAAACTGCTTACAAATTTAAATACTTTTCTTAATGCCATACTGTTTTCGTACAATAAATATCTTTTTTGTACTTGCTTTCCTTCATGCTGTTGCAATTTTAATGGCCAGCAGTGTACATTAGAAAATGGATTTAAAATGGATTCAGAAGAGATTTTCTCATGATGTTTGTACGTGCGTACATATGTGTCTCTCATAGTTCAAAAACGAGCAGCTGTAGAAAGTTAAAATTTTGTATATGGGACTGCTGTAACATCTAGTTCTCCATCTTCTGTTTTCTTTGCAATCGGCCATTGCCATTCTATTAATAGGCTCGGTAAGCCCAGTTTTTTTCTTCTTATATGTTGGTAAATTCTACATTTTTTGCTTTAACAGTGAATGAATTAGGTTGTTCTGATCTTCCTGTTAAAGGATTTTACGCCTTTAATAACACTGCACGTAACAGTTGTAGAATTGTCAAAAATTTTTAAGTGGCTAAGCTTAAGGAGACCGGCATTTCTTTAAATTTAAACTCTTGCTAGAATTGGGAATTAAGTCAGTTTTCCTACCAACATCAGTATCCTTTGTCCAGTGTGATGGAAAGTTAAGTTTCAATTTTGTACATCGAAAATTTCGTCGTCCTGCCCGCTGACCCAATTGCTTGCTTTTGCATAAAAACCCTAACTTTAACTGTAAAAGTTATTCTATTTAAGTATTTTTACCTGTACTCGTGTTCTACGTTTTTTCCTGTATTTTATAGTTTTTAATGAAAATTGATTTTTTATGTATTTTTGCCTTGCCGCGAGGTGAGAACTGAACTGATTCAATGAGAAAAAAATCTGTAATGAAATTCGAGGAAGTACGCTTAAATGAAATGCAGCAAAAAATGTGTATAATTTGATAGGCAGTGCAAGGAAGTCATATGTTATTCATATTAGATTTTTTTAATCAGGGATATTAGATTCTTTCAAGGTCTCTTAAGTCACCTCATGGTTCATTTCTTAAGACTCCGTAAGTTTGTCAAACAAAAACAAACTTGCAGTTTTGTAAAGCCTTATAAATATGGCGATCATAAATTTACTAAATTTTATTTTCATTGGCAATTAAACTAGGAGCACTGAGATAGATGTATTATTGTACTTGAATTAGGTTTCAAAAGGACTAGTGACTGATTATTTAGGGTTAATAGCTCTTATCTGATGTCTTGACGTATTTCAATTGTGGAATCCTATAAATATCATTTAATATGATTTACTTGGAACTAGGTTAAGTTTGAAGTTTCTTTGTGGAGTGACATATGCATGGTCTTTGTGTTTTCAGACAAGAGAGGCTTTTCATAAAGTGTATATATATATATATATATTATATATTTTCCATTTTAGGTTTTGTCTGAGTGAAATGTAGAGACATTAGGTTATTCTGAAACAGGAGACATGAAAAATGAGCAATGCCCTCGACTGATCTCGAACCATCACCTCCCGATTACGCGCCAAGTGTGCTACCGTTACACCACGAAGTCATGCAGAAAGGAGGGAGAAAATAACTTACATACTCTCCCTTTTAAAGGGAGGAAGCTGGAACTCTCGAATGCGTGCCGTGTGGGCTAACCTTTACACTATGAAGGCATTATGGAACAAAGGAGGAATTAGCTTGTATACTTTCACTTTTAAAGAGCGACTGGTGATTAGGGAACCCAATCGCCAAATCATGGTGGTGAAGAATCATCATCCACCATCTTTATAGTTCAGGCCCCACTTTATAGACATTAGGACTTTCTGAAAGCAGTAAGACTTGATGAATGAGCAATGCTCTCTAAGGGACTCGAACCTGGACCTCTCGAATACGCGCCGAGTGTGCTACCGTTACACCACGAAGAAGAAATGCTTACCAGCATTTACCTTAAGGCATGCAGAAAGGAGGGAGAAAGTACGTTATAGAATTATTGAGAAAGTACTTTGATAAATACCGAGACACTAGAGAAGAATACTCCCTAGTTTTTCTTTACAAATATCAAATTTAGTGAAATTAATATTAACCTGCCGTCAGTCATAAGGATTAAAGACTTTCAATCCAGAGTCAGCAGTATTTAAGTATTTACCTAAAGTTTAAACATCTTGTCATAGAGATAAGATTACAGGGGGCGAGCCTAATTACATGGAGTAAATGATTATCCCGCTAATTTGACGAGATATCGCCAAGGTGGCAACGGTTTGAGAGATATCTTGCCGGAGAAATAAGATTACAGTGCAGGCTTAATTAGCATGCAGTCACTGAATCCCATACGTAACTGCAAACGTATGCGGCCCTCATATGCCTTCTAGTAATTTCCAGAAGTGGAAGGTACTAGAGACTTTTCGACGGTCAGGTGAAAACTAATATAGACAGCATCAGTTTCTCAGTTGTTACTTCAGAGCTGAGTTCGGAGTATTGAGATATCCGTGAGAGACTGTTTTGCAGCGGTCGCGGACACTTGGCCGACAACCACTTAGCCAACGAGACACTTAACCGATAGGACATTTAGCCGACATGGACACTTAGCCTGCATGGACACTTAGCCGACACGGACACTTAGCCGGCATGGACACTTAGCCGACAAGACATTTAGCCGACACGTACACTTAGCCGACAGGACATTTAGCCGACACGGACACTTAGCCGGCATGGACACTTAGTCGACAGGACATTAAGCCGACAATGAGCTTCGCTTTTCCCAATGCTTTCAGATTTCTAATACTTTTACGTTTCATTACTACTTTGCTCAACACATCATGCTACATTCATTCCCGTGTAAATTCGTTTCGCTTCTTAATGAAATTTCGTTTGCTTGTCAGGAAGTAGAGTGATTCCCCCTACTCCTCACCACACTGGGACTACTTTTTTTTCTGAAATGCTATTTATACATTAAGACATCGTATGTATATTAATCTGGAATAGGGCTGCAGCCCAGGAATTCATGCCTCGCGACGATCCAAACCACTTAGTAAGCGCAGTTAGAAAATAAGAGTGGAGTTGAATACCAGCAAAGTTTTCGGTGTATGAAAAGTGTAGTGATATTAAATAATTATTGGGTACGGGTCAGCTAAACGTCACTGTCGGCTTAATGTCCTGTTGATTAAATGTCTTGACAGTTAAATTTCCCATGGCTAAATGTCTTGTCCGCTAAATGTCTCTGTCGGCTAAAAGTCCTGTCGACTAAATGCCCTGTCGGCTAAGTGTACTATCGGCTAACTGTCCGTGTCGGCTAAATGAACTGTCGGCTAAGTGCCCGTGTCGGCTAAATGTCCTGTCAGCTAAGTGGCCGTGTCGGCTAAATGTCCTGTCGGCTAAGTGTCCGTGTCGACTAAATGTCCTGTCGGTTAAGTGGCCGTGTCGACTAAATGTCCTGTCAGCTAAGTGAACTGTCGACTAAATGTCCTGTCAGCTAAGTGTCCGTGTCAACTAAATGTCCTGTCGGCTAAATGACCTGTCAGTTAAGCGCCCGTGTCGGCTAACTAGTGTCGGTTAAGTGTCTTGTCGACTAAATATCACGGACCCTCTTTTTAGACGCGCTTTGCTTTACGTGATGTTTAACGTTCTAAGTAGTTTGGAATGCTACTGTTGATAGTGCTGTGTGATACTCAGGAAATCTATACTAGTACTTTTGTGAGAGGTTCCAGGAGTATGAAGTATTTGTTTTGGTAAAATAAAATTTATAAGGCTGTCGGTTCTGTGTACATTTCAATCCATTACGAACCCGTACCTACTCAACAACGAATATGTTATAAAAATTCATAAGGAATCACTTCAATACTAAATTTCAAACAACCGCTATATGACATTTTTAAGCAACTCACTTTAAGTATATATGGAACACATTTTGGATAATCAATATGCCGAATTGCATAATTCTAAGCTCTTGCGTCTTTGCTCTAGGCGATTTTACATACAAAGGTGAGCGGTCTCTCTCTTTCATTACAGATCAGGATATTAACTGTAATTTATAACAGGCAGTAAAGAACTCACTAATTAGTTGGCAAATATATGCGGATAGTTTCAAAAGTCACAAAACTCTTTTCCTTTTATGGAGCTGTTTCGTATAGTGCTTTTAGGCAGGTTTTGTTTAAAAGCCACATGGTGTCGAATGACACACTTACTAACAAAAGACATCGAATTATTATCAAAGTAATTTTATTATCTGTGGAAACCGAGAGTTAAAGTAAAAAGCGAGACAATATAGAAAAAGGGATGCATCAAACCAAAAGACTTGTAACCGAAAAGAAATACACTCAAAAAGAGGACGTGATTCCCATGAATGAGACTTCCGCGAGACCGACTCGTCCATTTAAAAGTTGTAGTCAATAGCTTTGAACTAGATTTGAATCTTAATACAAGGCACACACAGAGACATATATACATTATTAAACAATTATTTCGGTACTTAATATGGTCGTTGTTGAATATTATTTGAATTATTAAAATTGTTGAAAGCTGTTGACGAGAGTTTTCCAACAGACGGGTGTGTCAAGACAAGTAAACGATGAAATGGGTTTAATAACTCACCAACGAGTTTTCCTAAATGCATATCAAACTTTCCGAAAATGGATTTCTTTCTCTCTTCCTGCAAATGAAAATGTTAAGTTATGCTCTCAAATGACTTTTTTTTTATAAATCCGTGATGCCAAATGCATAATTTTATTCTCTTCAAAATAAAACTAGCATTTATGTGTTACAAGCACTCATTTTTATAAAATGTGACATTTAAAATAAGTAGGAATTCAGTGTACCAATAAAATTCAGAATTTCTTCTAAGTTTATACAGTATACTACTTTATTCAGCGATTCAAGGTTTAGTAATTACATTTCTTACTTTCGTAAGAAAGTAAAAGGGGAATATTTGAATTTAGAAAAATTTTGGATATCATATTTCAACCCGAATATCCATTTTGACCGCTATCGAAAGCAATTTAACGATGTTGTTGCGTAATATCTAAACGTAAGAACAGAATAAAGGACTCTTTTTCCCCAAAACAATTACAAAATTTATTTAATATGGATTCTGAAGAGAATTTTTCGTGGTGTTTGTGTATACGCACGTATGTATGTATTCAAAAACGAGTAGCCTCAGAACTTTGGAATTTTGTATATAGGACTGCTATACCATGTAGATGTGCACCTCCTATTTTGGTTGCAATCGATAAATATATATATCCACTCAAAAATATATATATATCCACTCCAAAGTTTATATATATATCCACTCTAATACTCGACTCATTGAGCTCGGTTTCCTTATTCTTATATGTTTGTAAATTGCGCATTTTTTTGTTTTAAAATTGATTGAATTCTGTTGTTCTTATCTTCCAGTGAAGGTTTTTATGCCTTTAGTTAACTTACATATTATAATTCCAGAATTATAAACAATTTAAAAGTTGTTTAAGTGCGGTTAAGCCTAATTATTTTGGCCATACAGCCATCTTTCTTTACATTTGAAACTTATGAGAATAGTGGATTTGTTGCCAATCTAGAAAAACTAAGTTTTGCAACAACAAAGATAACGCCTTCTTTTATCATTGCGAATTAAATCATGCTTAATCCATTCTGGAATTTATTCAGGGAAATAAATGTTTAATATTTACTTCGTTATTTATAATACATATACACTCACGTTTGTGAAAATTGCAACACCAAGAAGGAATCGTCATAATTGAATGCAATTTAATACACAGTTGAGTGGTAGTGGTACAAATAAATGATTAAATGTTCAAAGCAAACAAACAAGAACAAGAGATCAGAATCAGTATTTTGTGTGGCCACCACGCGCCGCAATAAGTGCTGATACACGACGTGGCATGGAGTCAAACAAAGTTTGAATGTCTGACTGAGGAAGAGCATTCCATATCGTTTGTACGCGTACCCAAAGTTCGTCTGCAGACGCAACAGGACGAGGATCACGAGCAAGACGCCGACCAATGACATCCCACACATGTTCAATTGGCGACATATCCGGGGAACACGCAGGCCAAGGAAGAAGCTGTACCTGCTGCGCTGCAAAGAAGGATTTAACAATCCGAGCAGTATGAGGGCGGGCATTGTCCTGTTGAAATACAGCGCCTGGCAAGCTTTGAAGGAAGGGAACAGCTTCGGGCTGTAGAACTTCACGGATATACCGGTTGCTGTTCAGATTGCCCACAATTCGTAGCAATTGAGATCGTCTATGATATGCTATGGCGCCCCAGACCATAACTCCGGGTGTTCGTCCACTGTGGCGTTCGATAATGCACTCCGGAAGGTGGCGTTCACCGGCATAGCGTCTGACACGAATGCGGCCATCATGGTACCACAAATTAAAGCGGGATTCGTCAGAAAACACGACATGCTGCCAATCAGCACGCCAGTCTCTATGCTGATTGGCCCATTGTAGCCGCAGGCGGCGATGGTCGTGCGTTAGGGGGATCCTGTATAAAGGAGTCCGTGCGCGCAGTCCACACTGCAGCAGACGTCTACGAATTGATGAAGCACACAATGAAACACCTGTAGCTATTGACCACAGTGCTGCCAATTGTCTAGAGGAAGCTGTACGGTCCGTCCGCGCCATGCGGACCAGGTGTCTATCATCGCGAGCTGACGTCACATTTCGGGGTCCACTCCCGGATTTCCGAGTTGTCCGACACTCGTCCGTCCACTGCTTCCAAACGCGCATCACTGTGCTGCTGTTACGCTGCACACGAGAGGCTACTGCACGATACGACAATCCAGCTTCACGAAGGCCGATGATTCTCCCTCGTTCAAACTCTGTAAGTTGTTCAAATCTCGCTCTCTTTCGTCGACGAGGCATAAGTACAGATTGAGTTAACGTTTACCACTAGCAGATAACCACCGATAACCATACACGCCTCGCTACAGCCGTCTATTTATTCGGATCCATCAGCCGTTCAGAGGGCGCTGCTCAGCATACGCATGCGTTACGGATTTGCAATTCTAATCATTTGCATATCATGCGCTACTTTGCATTTCCTGAAAATTTCAGCTCACTCGCGTAAGTCCTTCATGGTGTTGCAATTTTCACAAACGTGAGTGTATTTTGAGTTTTTATGTATTTTTGCCTTGCAGCGAAGTGAGAGCTGAACTAATTGAATGAGAAATACTGAATCTGTGTAAAAAACTGTTTCTTTTATTGTTTGTTTAATTTCTTTTACACATCGTTTTAGATTTATTATAGTATTTGAATAGAACATGTGGCAACGATTATATAATTCTTCAGAGGATATACATAATGCCTCTACATTCTGAGTTGAGTTATAAAATGAAAGAGATGTAACGCTGTTAAATGAACCTAGCGCTAGAGTGTCGCTATGGTAAATAAATATAGTGAATTTTAAAGAGTGCATTTATTCTATTGTGGTTTATGCGCTATCGACGAAGTAGATTTAATTCAATCCGATAGGTTTTATTATAACGAGTTAATGTTTTTAGTTGTTACGACTGGATATTCGTACCCGGTTAGATAAACACAGAACTGATCCTCGTAGACACAGTTGTAGATCCCATCTGTAAATCTAGTTATAAAACAATCGCATCAAGAAAAAGAACGGCATTTTTATCAAATTAATCATCAGATGATCTATAACAGACAAATTTTCAGAGATGTCAAAATCATGTTGTTGAGATGTCATTGAGTCAAAATCATGTTGTTGAGATAACTGAAAGAAAAAAGTATAGAAAAGACATCATATTTTTCCGGTCATTGTGTGATAGACAACGATCAGCGGCACCGTTTATGAGTTCTCACCGGAAATCAATCCAGCTACTTTTTATATCTTTTAAAAAAGCCACCAAGTAGAGCCACAGAAACTAGGCTTTCGAAGATTGAAAAGCGTTCACGAACGCAACGTCGGAGTTCCCTGGTAATCAAATAAAATAATACTTCCAGTACCACCATTTTCCTTTCCCGTAATGTCGGCATCATCATTTTTGGAGATGTTTTCCTTCATACGCTTTCAGTGGCTTACTGAATGAGAAAATTTCATTCGTAGAATTCAGTAGATCTTAGAAAGTCTTACATTTGATGCCACAAAAATGATTGTCTGCAGAAAATCGACAGAAAAATACTATATACAAAGAAAGGAAAAGGAGCCTTTACTCGATAGATAGTATCTATTTTTATTACGATATCGGCACATAAAAGGTTTCCAAGAAATTCCTTCTACCATTTTATTTCATCGTGACCCTTAAAAAAAATCTGCGTATTCCAATGTCGATATTGAACCATTCAAGAAGGAAGTCAAACGTCTGGAAGAGGACGAAAAAGAGGCATCCATGAAATTGGTGTCTCCTTTCGAATGAGAGGCGCTTTTCCCCAAAACCAGAGGGGGAGAAAACTCTCAGAAAATATCATTCCAAATCTCCGAATACGAAGCTGAAATAGCCAATACCATTCGATTTTTTTATGGGTCGATACCTCGTGGAAAGTGACTATTGGGAAACAGCTACAGATTCTATGGAACCTTTTTATATCTTTACAGCGATTTATTTTGAAGAGAATTCTAAAAATACTTATTACATATCTTGTCTTACATATGATAGCTTAATCGTAGCAATTCGGCTTTGACAAATCTTAAATAATTGTTTTGTACTATAATATCTATTGTGATACACTCTCGATAAAGCCAATATTTTTTCATATCATCTTCATGTGACTTTAAATAAAAACAAACTTTTTCTTTTTTAATACTGACTTATTTTCTTTTTCTGTGATTGAAATTGTAAGAAGCTATAGATAAAACAGGCCACAAAATTGATCGTACACCGAAAAAATTTCTGTAAAATTTCATAAAAAAAAATATCGTCTACCACTTTTTATTATTTTTGCATTTTGTTGACGTTTAAAAAAATTGTTTGACTTTATTTTACGCTTTCTTACTTCCTTATATTTTATTTAATGTTTAAAGATGGCTCGTAGTCATAAGGAAACAGCGAACAGCATGTCGAAAATTAAAAATTGATATAATTTTCCATATGATGGAAAATTATCAATGTGTATTCAGCAAAGAGTACTCGACGTGGCTCAACATGATCAAAAATCTGTGAAAAATCTATGTTTTAGTGTTTTAAAGATCTCTACAGAGTTTATTGAAAGTTTTTCTACTTCAGTTTCACTTAAAACTGTTCAACAACTGGTTTCACTTAAAACTGTTCATTACATGGGCGCTCTGCTCGAAGAAAACGTTTTGGAAGCGAAAAAAAATAGAAAGCTTAGGTTTTTCTTCTCAAAATCAATGGCAAATAAGCTCTAAGTGTATTTGAATCCTGTCTTAATTGTGGATGAAAGGAAATTTAACAGTTTTAATTCCGATGGGCATATAATTGTATGGTGAAAAAGATGAGGAGTTTAATCTCAAGAGCTTGGTTGGTACAGTAAAGCATGCCGGTGGAAGTGTTCTTGTGTGAGGGTGCATGTCAACATCAGGATTAAATAATTTAATATTTATGGATGGCACAATGAGCCATACTCTTTATTTAAATATTTTAAAAGATAATTTAAACGATTCTAAGCATACGGTCTTCAACGTTCGCTTTTTGGGGTCTGTAATTGTCCACAAGTTCTGAAAACACCCTCTCAGTCATCAGATTTAAACTCAACAGAACACATCTAGAGAGAATTAGAGGTTAGAGTATAAAGTCACAACATTAAAACAAAAACCGAATTAAAAACAGTAATGATGGAAGAATGGAGAACTATTGATGCAGATATTGCAAAAAAAAAAACTGGTGAACTCTATGCGCAGACGTTTCAAAGCTGTCATAAATACTGCAGTATATACTACGAAATACTAGCTGACAGAAGTACTGTCAGGACTGTTTGTTCGGTGCATATTCTTGGAAAACATCTTCGTGACAGCTTTGAGCCCTGATCTTGAACAGGGAGCTGAATGCAGCTATGTTCGGTGGTAGAATACTGTGATTAAGTGGTTGAAGAACTACACTTCAGAGGGATTTAAAATCCTCTTTTATTAAACCATAATTATGTACAGCCACTTCCCAACTCGGGAGGGATACAGAAAATAATGACCGCCACTTGGGTCTAAACTGAACAATCAAATTTAATTTAAACTAAAGCTAATTAGAAATTAAGTAATCTTTGCTCACAGAGCTCTAAACGCGAGGTTGGCCTCTAAACTAAATGGTGCGTAGCAAGATTTAACTAATACTGACGCACTTAGATTTACTTCAATAAGTAATAACGTAACAGCGCTACGGCTTAGAATTTGAATACTAGCTGGTCAGGCGAATGTTGAACAGAGTAATAGTGGTCTGAGACTAAAAGCTCTCTCATACTGAAAGGTTTCTACCTTTCGTTTAAATAGAACTTGACTCCACTTCAAATTAGCATAAAGCTGAATCGCGCGCTTATTCTAACGGGAAGTAGAAATGAGAAGAGATAGAAAAAGTCAAATTAAAATAAAACTTTGTTAGTTTAACTAAAACCTTACAGTACTACAATATTTACTAATGTGTGCAGACGCAGACTTTTGTGGGGTAACTTTTCTGTTACTTTCTTATTATTGATTTTCTGAAAAAAAGAAGTTTTTATACATTCGTGATATAATCAATGTAGTTTTACTAAGAGAAATTTATAGATGTTATTAAAAAATTCTCCTTCTAAAATGTTAATTTTTATTAATGAATAAAGCAATATTTCACTGAAACTCGTAAGTGTACGAACACTTTTGTGAGCCACCGTATATTGAAATGAGTAAATGAGAATAACCAACTTTAGGAAATAGCGTACAATTTTGTGGGGTTTTACTTATTTAATTCAGTAGTTAATCCTTAAACCCCATAAACACTAACAAGCGAATGATCGCTTAAGTGTGTTAACAGAGACTTAAGGCTTAAGAAGGGTTAACTACCCTTTATTTCTCAGAGTAAATACAATCAGTTCCTAACTCGGAACGTACAGCAAAGCCTCCACTTGGGCTTGAACTTAAATGAATAAGAAATTAACTAAAGCTAACTAAAGATATAACCGAAGCTATTAAGATTCTCAGTAGTTGGCCCTTAAATCTTAATTCAGCGAAGCCAAACAAGGGCCTAAAGTATATCTGAGCGTAGCAATATCTTAAAGAGACGTAGCCAAAAGGCAAACGCGCACTAGTCAGAATTTGAAACTCTCTCTCTCACGAACTTGGTGAAAAATCGACTTAAATACTACTCTTTACTCATTTGCATTAACTGAGTTTCTGAAATTGCATTCTGGTAGGAAATTGTAAACTGAAACTAGAACAGATAGAAAAGATGCATAAACTTAAAATAGCTGTTAATAAAATTAAGATAAACCTTACAATTTAAATACTAATACCTTTTGATAATTTTCTTCATTTTTCCTCCTTGTACCTGTTTTGATATTACGCATAAAAAGGAATATATTGTTTCTAGTTAATCTATGAAATATGATAACTGGTGAAATGATAAACCATGGAAGAAGAAAGGAAGAATTTAGAAGCAGCATTTACTACGCGCGCAGTTTGGCAAATATTGCTACTAAACCAAACGCAAGACATTTGCTTTAGCTTGCCAATCTGCTATTGTTTATTTAATAAGCCTGTTAATGACTAGCGAATTGAACAATTTAAAGGGTTAAACGCACTTTTAAATTATTTCATAAAACATTATCTGAATTTGAATGAATACTTTAATCAAAGAAACATTTGCTGAATACACCAGTCACGATTTTCCATTAATTATGTAACACTTAGTGCTAGAAATATACTTTATTAATTGCAATAAAGCAGTAAAGATTTTATAAGAATGTTTTCTTTTGACACTGTCATCTAGAATCGAGGATTTTTCTCTTGCAGTATACGGTGAAGATATTTTAACAATTCACCAACACGTTTTTCCCAGATAAACGCATTAAGATAAACTACAGAGAAACTACAGTACACATTGAAGCAAGACTGTCAACGGAAGATGTCATTCTTTCCTTTGGCACTGATTATTCCGGATTTCTCAAAGGGAATCGACGAGTGTTATTGTTACATCCGTGGTTGTAGCGTCACTTGGTTTGGCAATACCTATCAGCATTTGCGCCGAAGCTTCACATGAAAGTATTGTACGTCAGAGTACCAAATACTTGTGTTCCGCTGACTATCCAATCCAAAGTGGGAAGAACAAAGTGGTAGTGTGAAAATCTTAATTGGACTGTCTTAGACTGGCTCAACGCTCTGTTCACGGACGACCCTGGATTTGCAATTGAATCAAATAATAAGTGTAGAAGGATCTGGAAAGAACGATTGGGATTGAGGAGCGATAAGGATTGAGGCCCAGAACAACGTCAAACAGCATGCATTCACAGGTTGAAGCACCGTGGTCAGGGACGAAATTTCAATGGGCAATCTCACCTAGCTGCACATCTTTAAAGACAGTTAAAGGTGACGCCTGCGCAATATCGCCATGAATTTCTAAACCCCACCTGTAAAATTCTACGCTGCAGAAGTTGGTCCAGATTTCCATCTTATGAAAGATAATGCCCGTCTCCGTCAAACCAACAGCATTAACGACTACCCAGGGAGTAACAGCATTTCTCTTATGGAGCGAGCGTCGTTATTTCGCTGAACTCATTGAAAATCTTTAGGACACTCTCGGGCGTGCTGTCTCTGCCTATTTATCTTCTTCAGCCAGTCTCAGAGAGTAGGAAATTGCTCTAATTGAGGAATGGCCATTGTTGGCGCCTGCGAGTTTGATCCTCTCATTGAACGTTTGATCAGTCGCTGTAAGATTTGTGTGAAGATCCAGGGTCATCATATACCTTATTAATCTACAGCTTATTTAAAGCTGAAATTACGTAAATTTACCTCAAATTATGATTCGATGCTTTAAATTGTTATGTTGATTTTTACATATTTTGAGTGCAAACACATTTCAGTAACAACTCTGAAACGTCGGCTATCTTTCGATGAACGACGTTGAATGTAATCGTAATCTGAACAGATGTATTCTTCTTATTTCAGATGCATAATTTTTCTTACCGTGTCGTATTTTCAGCTTCTGTATCACCTTCTTCTCTTTCATAAGATTGTATTTTAAGTAATTTCTTTCAGCAAACTCAGAGAATACGGATTCTTCTCAGGAAGAGTTTAATCTCTTAACTTCTATCATCAGTTTTTTTTCCTTTTTTTAATTTTAAAAAAAATTATTTAAAAATACAAATTTTAAAAATAAATCATAAAAAATGGGCGAATGTTTTTTTGGAATGAACCTAAATTTCGAAAGTGAAAGGAAGAATGAAATAAGTTTAATAATGAAAAACATTTAATAAAAAATAAATATTAATAAATTTATGCCAAATTCAATTAACATGTAGGAGCTAAAATTTTGACAGCTAATTTCTTAAAAACTACTCGTGCGATTTTTGCAAAACTTAGCACTTTGGCATAATTTGAGTCGTAGAAGCCAAATACGGAAAAAACATTGATATGTTATTTCAGAAAAAGTCCGATTTTGTGACAAAATACCTATGTTAGAAAAATGCTATGTATAAATCTAATACATATTCTAAGTCGCGCTTTCGAGACATGAAAAATGCAATGTGATTTTTGTCAATCGGCCCAGTAAAACGAGATATATAAAACTGTCCCATTTTTGCCACCAAGAGCCCTGTATTACATTTTAAGAAATTAAATCATGAAGAATGCATAAACGTGTGTATGTTTCTCGCACTGTGATAAAATAATGGTACTTAGAGGCATCCAGTTTTGAATAACCTACGATTCCCCCCGAAAATCGGCATCTGGAATCCCAAATTTGGAATTTGTTTTATTATCCATTTCAGATTTTGTTAAACTTTAACGAATTTTTGATTAACAAAATCAACTATTTTAAAGCGGGCAAAGGCAACAACACTATACGAAAAAAACATTTTTATCTCCAGCGCGCGAGACTGTGTATCGGAAATTCTAAAGATATGTTTACTTTAAAAGTATTGTGCGATATTGCTGTTGAAATTCATTTAATGATTTAAGTGCGAATTGCATGATTGATAAATAAAAGTAACACATAAAAGGCTAAAAAAACGCCCCCTTGAGCATGTAAGCTTTAATATACGTTTTCTAACAGTTATTTTACGTTTTGTATCTTTCCTATCTTATTCTAATTTCAGCTTACAATTTCCTGCCAGAATGTGAATTCAGAAACGCAGATAATGCAAATGAGTACTATTTAAGTCGTGACTTAACCGACTTCAAGAGAGAGAGTCTGATTTCCTGACTAGCGCGCATTTGCCTTCTGACTACATCTCTCTTAGCTGTTCCTACGCTCGGCCATATCTTAGGCCCTTGCTAGGCTTCGCCGATTTACGTAATACTTAGGGGCCAACTAGTTAAATTCTGATAGCTTCTGCTATATTATTTAAGAGCTTTAGTTAAGTTAATATTTTAGTGCAAATTATTAGTATTTAAGTTCAAGCCCGAGTGGCGGCTTTATTGTAAAGTTCCAAGCCGGAACTGATTGTAAATATATTGAATAATAAAGGGTTTTAAACCCTTCTCAAGTCTCATGTGTTCTGTTCACACTTAAGCGATTATTCGCTTGTTAAGTGTTCGTGGGATTTGGAGTGAGAACTTAAGGTTTAAAGCGTTGAACCCTACAAGCATAATGTAAACTCTGAAGGCTTTTAGATTTTTTTTTTCGCAGTGTTTCTTCTTTGCAGTACCAAATCTGCCTTCACTCCGATTAAGAACGTTTTTAACGTTACTCTTCTCAGTTTTCTCTTCTCTTCCATATAAGAAAATGAAGGCAATCGTAAGGCCAATAAATCCAAGGAATAACTAGTTGATAAACGGAGTTGGAATGATAACGTACTGCAATACTGCCAGCAAAAAACGAAGCGTATTTCTATAAATTGCCGGAACTTAATTTCAGCAATAAGAAATAAATTATAATCAAATGTAGCTTCAGAAATAAGTATAAGTTTTCGCAGCATTAGATTCGAAATCTCTAATGATTATTGTTTATAAAATTTTTTAAAAATTAACTGTTAATTGTGTGTTTATTAACCTTGTTATAGTTTTCCAATCCATCTAAAGCCTAAAGGTATTTGTTGGTAACTTCATTGTTACAATTGTTGATAAAGGGCTTCTATGAAAAATGCAACAATAAAAGGTTTTTCTAATACGTTAGTTAATAAAGAGGTTAATTCTCTGTATTCTCTCGACATCGTGGTCTTCAAATATAATAAGCATTAATTTTTCAACATTTTTTTGAACAACTCACACGCTGGCATTTTATCTGGGAACCTGGTTTCTCTTTTATCTCCAGTAATGTTTTAAATAATTCGGGGAAAATAGTAAATTTCCACGTTTTTGTATAGGTAAAAATTAAAAGGAAATTTTTTTTACCTGAGATTTCTTCTGTGAGTATATTCTTTTACAGAGACAATTATCTCAAATAATAGTCATATATTCAAACAATAGTCATATATTTATCTTGGGCTCATGGGCCCACCTTCAAATGGATTCACATACTGTCTAACAGAACACATACAGAGAGCCGTTTTTATTAAAACAGGCAAACTATGTGACGCCATTGCCTGTCAGATGAATATTTTTAGATAGTACGGAGAAAGGAAAATGTATATGCTTAGTAAACGTTCAGCTTTAATAGCGTTTGTCACTATGTCAAATCCACAAACCTCCAGTTTTTACCTTTTTTTAACCTCAAATGAATATTTCAAAATTTTATAGAGCTTCAAGAAAGTAGAAACATGCATATTCCAAGAGCTGAATGTACAAGAATTTTTGCTTAAAAGTAATTATTCAGTGTTTAGCAAAGCCGAATGCGTACTAAAAGTTTAAATATTTCTCAAACTCCCGATTTCGCAGATATATCACTTAAACGAGACCCTATGGATTTACGCTTCATTAGATTTTAGCACTGGAAAGGACACGATTAGTTCAATTTGTAATGCTTATATGATCTTGAAATAAAAAAATAACATACTGTTACGGTTTTTGCATTTAGTTTGCTATTTTTAATAGAACTGCAATTACTTTTTTTTTCATTTCTCTATGCAATGCTACACGCGACGAGTTTCAAGAGACAGTTACGCCGAAAAAGTGAAAATACAGGAGCACGGGCATTAACATTTAATAAATACATATCTCATAATTGTACTCTTTTGCTATCCAGAAAAGCAAAAAAATACCAAAATGTTCTCGTGCATGATTAAAAAGCTTATAAAAGCCGGAGGAAAACATCTCAGTTCAGTTGTTTACTTAGTTCTTGTTGTTGATCGTAGCGAATTCGCGATGAGATCGGATTAGCTTTCTTTGCTTTGAATTGTGTTCTATTTAGCGTTTTAGCAGTTTAAAATTTAACTACTGTAAGATATTGTGATATTGTACGAATATCGTTGAAGAAATTTCAGCATTTCATTTTATTTCTTGGGATAGGAATAAATTGTATTAATTTTTTATCGACTTGTGCATTCAATCCATTAAGAACTCGTACGCACGCATGCAATAATACTTTTGACAGAATTAATGTTATATAATTTTTCACATAAATTCTCCGAACGAAAGAGAAACATTATTTAAAGACGTTCAAAATTTTAATTTCTTTGTAACATAAACATTCACATTTTGCAAAAAAACATTGAAGGATTTACATCGCCGGAATTAGAACTTTGAGTACATATATTAATAGGAACAATGCATAGTTCTGAAATATACTCCCAATGCATGATTCGCTGAACATCACCTAATCCTTGGGAGAAAGCTTCTATCACGGTGCGAAAGGAATGGCTTCTTCTCTTAACGAGCTTAGTATTAAGTCATTTTAACAAGGTTGTTTATTCTGTTGAAGCGCAAGACCCCCCATTTGCTCAACGAAGATGAATTACAGGAACACGTGGGACCGTCTGTTCCTGGAGAAAGTTAAGTGAACTAACTACGATCTTAGCAAACATGGGGAGGGGTTATGAAACTTTGTTGTCCTTAATTTGGCGAACCAGAAAAATTTAATTAAATGTGCATACTTAGCCAAAGGCTTATCTGCTTCACATTTCGAGAGAGTGTAGTTGTGTGACAGTTTAGATTACAATGATAGACAAGTGAAAGCGTAGATGAAAGTGAAATCTTAACTGTATTCATTGTGGCACCAAATTGCAACTTTAGTTGGATTTTTACATCGGTGTAGTTACAACTTGCTGCCAGCATTTTTAAATGAATGAATGCGATTCCTGATGTATAATAGAGTGCAAAGAGAAGTATTGCTTTGTAAACTTAATTCCATTATATTAATTTCCTATTTGTGGTATAATTATTATATCTTTGTAATTCCTCTTAGTTAAATAAAAATATATGGACACCACATGACTTCCTCGTATGGTCTATTAAGTTGTACACATTTTTTGCTGCGCCTTGTTCAACCTTATTTCCTCGAATTTCATTAGATATATATTCCTCATTTAATTCATTTCTCATTTCGCGGAGAGCAAAAATACCCCAAATCTCAAAGCATCTTTGTGGGGTTCCACCCTTTTATTTCACAGTTCAATGTGAGAAACCCCTTATTCTGATAAGCGAATAATCGCTTGAGAGTGGGAACACAGATGTAAGACTCAAGAAGGGTTAACTACCCTTTATTTCTCAAAATAAAGATATGCTCCTTTCTCGGAGCGTACAGCAAAGCCTCCACTTGGGCTTGAAATCAAATTAATAAGAATTTAAACTTAACTAATGCTTAACTAAAAGATAGAGCCGAAGCTATCAAGATTCTAAGTAGTTGACCCCTAAATCTCAATTAGTCAGGAACTTTGGCTCTTTAACGAAGTCAGTGAAGCACCGACTTAAATAGTACTCATTTGCATTAACCTCTGACTCGTTTACCTTAACTCGTTTCTAAAAATACATTCTGGTAGGAAATTGTAAGCGGAAGCGGGAAGGGATGGGAAAGGTGCATAAACTTAAAATAACTGTTATAAAATTAGAGTAAACCTTACATCTTCAATAAAATTGCAAAATACATAAAAACATAAAACACCAAATACAACTTAAAACAGTTAAAAAAAAATTCAATTTCTACGCAAACCAAGCAATTCGGCTAACTTACAAAAAGACAAAATTTTTGTTGCACTAAAATTTGAAATTAAATTTTTAACCCAATGGGAAAAAGGACAGTGAAGTTAGTGCACCAATTGACTTAATTCACTATACTACTTATTTTGCATGCGATTGGAGCCTACATCTAGACTCCATCAATTAACTTTATTTTTAGACAGCTAGCTTACTTTATACATAAAACGGACGTTACGCAAGACAAGCAGTTTCAAAGCCTATGTCCTAGTATCTCCCCTGCTTGTTAATGAAATAATTTCTGTTCATGTTAATATAACTGCCGTTTAAACACAATTATTGCTTTTTTCGCAATCACTCGTTTATTTTGCTTTTAGACGTCAAAAAACGTAAACAGAAACGAAATCAATTCCGAAAATCAAATGCATGAAAAAAAACTGTATCAAAGAGAAGATCGATCTTAAAAAAAGTAAAGAAAAGGAAAAAGAAATATTTGTAAACAAGAATCAACACTGAGAAATATATTTTTAAATTTCAGTCTTTCTATAAGTCTCACATAGCGGAAAAGTGGGGACAAATAGTTACTTCACTTTGTCCTGATTTTCGGTTTAAGATTTTAATGATGAAATTACTTTGATTTTATAAGTGTGTAAGGTATTTTCTCCCTCCTTTGTGCATGCCTTCGTGGTGCAACGGTAGCACACTCAGCCCGCATTCGAGAGGTCCAGGTTCGAGTCCCGACGAGGGCATTGCGGATTTCTTCAGTTTCCTCGCATCGAAAAATTCTAAAAAATTCTACAGGGGTGCCCGAACTAAAAAAAGGTGGTGAATTATGATTCGTTACTACCAGGATTTGGCGATTGGGTCCTCTAAACCCCAGTTGCCCTTTAAAAGAGGAGATATAAAAGGTATTTGGGGAATCTCCCTCCTTGCAGCATGCCTTTGTGGTGTAACGGTAGCACACGCGGCGCGTTTGCAGAAATCCACCTTCGAGTCCCGGAGAGGGCATTGCTCATTTTTCATGTCTCCTGCTTCAAAATAACTTAATGACTTTACAGTGGCGCCCGAACTAAAAGGTGGTGGATGATGATTCTTCTATTGTTATGAACATATATAATATTTTGTGAAAGAAATTTGACGACCAGGATTTGGCAATTGGGTCTCCTAATCCCCAGTTGCCCTTTAAAAAGAGGAATGTATAAGGTATTTTCTCCCTCCTTTCTGCATGCCTTCGTAGTGTAACGGTAGCACACTCGGCGCGTATTCGAAAAGTTCAGGTTCCAGTTCAGGCGAGGGCATTGTTCATTTTTCATGTCTACCTACTTCAAAAACCCTAATGACTCTACAAGTAAAATATATGTATTAATTGTATTCTTAAGTGCATTAGGTTTGACTATATTTTTTTATCTTGTCAAGTGTAAAATCTCTTAAATATACACGATGTCTCCAAACTTCCATAGCAAAGAAAGCATTTTTTATATAGTCTAAAGTCTGTTGTCTCTAATGTATTTCCGTCATTTAGCGTCTTTTAACAAGAAATGCATTATTCATTCTTTGGTACTTGTTAAGTACAATAAAAAAAAAGTCAAACATCTAGACATCGTAAATACAGAATTTATTCCTGGAAACTGAGATACACACGAATTCTCTTTCTCGATAGCTCATCTGACAAGAAAGATAAATGCCAGTACAGGGGGAAGGGGAGATTCCAAGCAGTCCAGCCGAATTATTTAAATACCGTAAGTAAATAAATTAACCTTTTCTTACAATGGTTGCCAAAAGAAATTAAATTTTCTCTCCAGTGTAGTAAGATCAAATGGTAAACATAATTAGAAATACTTTCTTGTTTGCGAAGATAAGTTTTCTTTACAGAACACGATTTAAAGAATGAAATGGTTAAAATTCCTTACACGGAGAACTTTGAGTGGCAACGCAAATAAATAGTAGATGTTGTGGAAGTAATGCCGCTAATTAGATTTGGAACTATTTCCTACTGTTTTTTTCTGTACTTTAAATCTCTCGAGTTCGTCGACAGACAGCTTTCTGTTTGTTTACTGAAGTTGTAATTTAATTAGAAATGTTCGACAGGCAAATTATGGCAGTAATTACTAAAAGTTTCGAGGTGGAAGTCGTTCTAATGTTTTAACAGTAAACCTCTTACGTAAAATCGATTGCAAATTTTCTCCCAATATTTCAACTGAAGAAAAGAAGTAAAGGTATTTACACACAAAGTAATTCACTATATTACACAGGTTTCTGAAAATGATTCCAGCATCCAAGTGGATAAAACTGCTGAATGCTAGTAATTCGACTCGAATTTGAGTCTCGGCGAATGGATTGGTTGAATGGGTGCCTTTTTAGTCTTTCGCGTCTAAAGAGTGAATCCGAAAAAGGGGGCAAAATTTAAGGGGTGATAGAATGTAGCTATACGAACGCTATTCGTCACAGAATGTATGGTCGGAACACAAGTGGTGAGAAGTTAAGGGTATTTTCCACTGTCACATTTAAAGAATTAACACAAGAATGAGAGAAGATACTTCAGAAAATATTGTATTAACAGACCATGCTCATAGAAATTGCTAAAAAGACCTTCTGTCAGCCATAGTGCAGCCTTAACACCTGCCGGATGGGGACTGGCGCACATTTGCGAAGACATCAGGCATTTCTCTTGGTTTCAAAGGGGCACTCGCAGATTAGGCTTTTCATATGACCCCACAGGAAAAAGTCCATATACGAGAGCTCCGGTGATCTTGGTGGCCAAACTATGAGAGCACCTCGACCAATCCATCACCAATCATCATCCAATGTGACTCTCTCAGAGTTGAACACGGGTTCCTCAATCGATCTACTACTTACTAACTACTGGACCAATAGCTTATACAGGAGCAATATTTTAGTTCTTCGCATCTCTACTTCCAAGACACTCATGTACTTAACGTAGCATTCCCAGACTCTTAGCAAAAGCTTATATGTATTTGTTTGAAGGCTATTTTCCACATCTGAAACTCGAATAATGCATAAAATGTTTGTAATAACTGAGATCGCAAATTTCTTAATCCTCGTTTTCAAACTCCCACATATAGAAATGCTAAAAATGGCATTTTTTTCCTATTATAATTAAGTTTTTATACGATAATGAAATCGATGCCTTCATTTTTACTTCCTTATAGGAAGAAAGAAAGAAGTATTGTAATCTCGAAAATTTTCGGGTATGATATTTCAATGAAAATATCCATTTCAAACGGTCTTGAAACCATTTAAATGATGTTTTTGCTTGACGCCTCTACGTACAGATAGAATAAAGGACTTTTTTGCCAAAAAGGTTTATAAAATGGATTCAGAAAAGATTTTTTTCTTGACATCTGTACGTACGTATGTATGTATGTATCTCGCATAACCCAAGAACGAGTAGCCGGAGAACGTTAAAATTTTGTATATGAGACTGCTATAACATGTAGTTGTGCTCCTCCCTTTTCCATTGCAATCGGCTGCATAAATCTTATATATATCTATTCCCACTCTGTTACCCGCCTCGGTGAGCTTAGTACTTTTATTCTTCTATATTGGTAAATTGTGCATTTTTTGCTTTCAAAATGATTCAGTTATGTGGTTTTGATGTTCTGGTTAAGGTTTTTTGCTTTTAGTTAATCTGTATGTAATAATTGTAGAATTATCAACAATTTAAAAAGTTGTTTAAGTTTCACTAAGCCTAACGACGCTGCCATTTGTTTACATATGAAACTTAGCAGCATAATTAAGTCAGTTTCTGCGACAACTTCAGTGTTTTTTTGCCGCGTGGGACCGAAAGTAAACTTCCATTTTTGTGCACCGAAAAGCCTTTTTGTTCACTGGCTGAATTTCTTGTTTTTGCATAGAAACTCCAGCTTTAACTATAAAAATTGCATTTTCGTATGTTTTAACTCTGTTTGGTGTTTTCTGTTTTTCTGTCTTTTACAATTTGAGATTTTATGCATTTTTGCTTTACCACCAAGTAAGAACTGAATTAATTGAATGAGAAGTATATCTCTAACGAAATTCGAAGAAATAAATTTAAATGAAATGCACCAAAAATGTGTATAATGTAATGGGCCATACAAGGAAGTTATGTGATGTCCACATCAGATTTTTTTCCCCGAAGTACGTTTTAAATTTTCACAACTTTTTCCAGGATCAATCTGCGGAGTCATTAGGTTATTTTGAAGCAGGAGACATAAGAAATTAGCAATGTCCTCGGGGTACTCGAAGCTGGACCCCCCCCCTCCAATATGCGCCGAGTGTGCTACCGTTACATCTCGAAAAAGTTGTTTTGAATAATCTTCAGAAAGGTAATTAGCGCTATACTAGCTCAGTCTATTTTGGAGATGAATAAATATAAAAATCGAAGTTAGCTGTTAAATTTACTTAGAGCTGTAACGTGACAAAATCTATGGAAGTCTAGTATTATTCGTTAAACTACAAATATTTTAAACTACAACTAGAAATTTAAGATCAATTATTCAAGAACTATTCAATTATACCTCTGTACTAACGTACTGTATATCTAAAATAATAATTCTACAAACACATGACAATAAATTTATGTGAAAATCCTCCATCATATATACAAATAAGATTCATAAATAATAATATATGTTAATGCTTATAAGCTTAGTTGGAAATAAAAAAAAACATCATTTCACACGTCTTTGCAAATAAAACATCAATTAAGCTAATTTAATTATCTTAGCTCGCATAAAATTTTCATTCTCGCCAGCTTCGAATCTTCAGTGGAAACGTAAGAACTCAGACGGAGTTATTTGTCTAGAGATAGAATTCAGATTGATATAGATGCATAAATATGAATGAGAATTGCATTCGAGTTCTACGTAAATATAATTTGTTCTTGCATTTCCTTTACGCCATTGAATAATTCAGATCCTAATTCACTCCTGGGTCCCCAGCAAAAATGTTAAAACGCCATCCGAATAATTCGACACCAAATATCCCGAGAAACACGGAACCGAACATATTTGAATAAATGATGAATGGCTTTTCTAAACTGCATTATTAATACACCAGGGACAGGAATTCTAAACGTGATCCTGAGCGAAGCGACAGTAAAAGGAGGGAAAAAATACCGTTGCCAAATGAGGAAAAGTAAAACTTATGTTCATATCTCGTAATGGAAATTCGGTAGCGAGGATTTCTCTAAATTGAATAACAGATGGCCACGAGTGGTGTACAGGTTTAGATTTATATTGCATTGATGAATCAGGAAACCTGAATACAAATATATCAAAATACATCGGATATTATTATTACTATCCAACAAGTTACCGTTTCGTACCAAAACAAATTATATACTAGGAAAATAAATAAGGCATCGCTTCTTTAAACAATATAATATCACAAAAAAACTGCATATGTATTTTAAGACCACAGACTTTAATGAATGTTCTAAAACGAATGTAGCGATTTAAATTTTCTTAATAGCATTTCTTTTATTTTATCTGTACAGACTTTTAAATTAAAAAATACTCAGTAATTTTGTAACGACACAGGCTTCAGCTAAATATTAAGTTGAAGGATTTCTCCTTCACAAGCATGTAATCTACCAACTTTCCTTTCTTTTCGTCATCGACGGAACAGCTGGGCCACTGGGTTAGGTGCTTTTCAGCCTGTTCGATCCCATCCATGGAATCTATATATATGAAGGAGAAAGTCTCTTGTTTGTCCTCTAATAACTCAGTCAGTACTATAGCTATCGCCTCCAAACTTTCTAAAATTCTTTTCTGGGTCCTGGAACAGGTCGACGTCCACCTTTTTTCCAAAAAATGTATATAAAATCAAAGATATTAATTAAAAACACGAAAAAACGATCATTTTCACCTTCATTTTTCCGATTGGCAACAGTCTTGCAAGCTGGAGATGAAAATCTGCTTTATTTCGAAAGTTGTTGCCACTGCTCGCTTTCAAGTCCTACAGTTTGATAATAAAAAATTTCTAAGTTTTACGACAAAATAAAAATAGCATTGCCAAATATTAAATACATTATTCCTGATTTCAAAAATTCGTGGGAAGCCATTTCGACTGTTCCCATCTTCGTACGACTTTAATCAGCCGAGATATTAATTAAAAACTCTGAAGCGCGAAAAATTTTCGCACTCCGTTTTTCCGAATGGCAATAGCCTCGTGCGTTGGAGATAAAATTGCTTTATTTCGAAAAGTGTTGCTACTGCTCGCTTTCAAATCGTAGAGTTTTTTTAATCAAAAATTTGGAAATTTTTTTAAATCTAGACCTATAAAGAAGAATGTCTGTTTGTGTGTTTGTTTATTTGTTCGCCTTATTGATTTATTTCTTATCAATTACGATAAATTTTTTGCCACATTTAATCGACTAAAAATGAATATAGGTGAAATATTGGACGGAACCATTTGATTAGAAAGACGAAACTAGTTAAAAACTGGGTGTTGCTGATATAATGAGAGAGAATTAGCTTATTTTTCCATAGCAATTTTTTGTGGGTTTTATATCGCATGAGACTAAAAAATGTATGACTATGAATCGTATTTTTTTGCATCGTTATTAGAAAGGATTACAACGGTATCGTTCTCTCTGTTGTTAAATGCATTACCTTCAATCTAACTTAATTAGCATCGAGTACTTCCGCTAGTTAAAAATAAAAATAAATAAATAAACATAAATAAAGAGCTGAGTATTGTGTCTTCCGGGAATTACCACGCTAAATGAGGAACATCGAAAGAAGGATAAAAACATGGAAAGAAGGCGCATGGCTATTGAGACTAAGGGAAACAATTTTAACTATTATGGTATATTTTAGGCATATAGATATAGCAGTTACAGCCGACCACTTATTATTTAACGCCTGAATGTCTTGAAACCGGGCAATAAATTGCCAAGAATGTGGAAACCAAATTTAGCCTCTCTGAAAAATTTCCAAATTTTTATTTCCTTCTAAGCTAAGAATTATTACAAGGGACCTCGCTCCCTTCTGCGTGCTGAATCTCAAAATTTAGCTATGCTTTAGACAAGTGTAGAGAGTTAACTCCCAAATTTTAACTGACCGGCAAAGGGAAAAATCTCTTCACCGGACCTTTTTCTCACGGTTACAATTAAGGACGCCTTGCTTGAAAATTTCCATTTGACCGTCGCTTCACAAACAGCTACAAATGACATATTTTATTTTGAGCTCGAAGGAAGTTACTCAAAACTGAGATTTAAGAATTAAAACTTCAATAAGCACATTTAAGGAGCTTAATAATTAATAATTAGTACACTAATTTAAATTCTTATCAGTTCATTGTTATACATAACACTTTTAAACTAAATAGTCCTCGAGTGCTTTGCCATATTCAAAGTTCACCAGGTTTCTTCCATAATCCTCACGCAGGATTGACTGGTACCTAAATTATTATTGATTATTCTGGCAAGAATAATTAATTTCCTAAAGCCGTTCAAACTTGTTTGGACAGTAGTTAAGGATAACTTCCTGAGAATATTCTGGAAGAAAGTAGCAAGTGTGTATCCGACATTCTTCGAAATTCTTTTTGTTTCCCTAAGTGAATTTAGTTCTTGAATCTCTAAGCCTTCTTCTACACTGGTTATCATAAATTAAGGAAAAATCACAAAAGTAGCGATAACTCCCTCAAAAATAAGCCAAACCGTGTAACATTTGAATATGTTGTCAAGTAAGAGTAGCTGAGTAAAACTGAAGTACGCAAATTGGTGGCGCTGCACTCGGAATACGTCATCTGCGGGGAGCATAAAAGTCCATGTTTGAGGGCCAGCCCACATATTTCACTGTGATAGTGACGTCAGAAATCTGAGATAGCCAATTGGTAACAATGACCTCCAGCCATCATTCTTCTGCAGAACTACGATGGAGAGCCATTGGGAGACTAGAGGCAGGACGAAGTCAAACAGAACTGGCCAGATGGTTAAATGTGAGTCCTCTGTGGTTCATAGACTTTGCAGGCAATTTCAAACCACAGATTCGATATCTAGGAGGTTCAGTCAAGGACAGCCAACCTCTACGACGAGCGCCGATGACCGATATTTGACATTATGTACACGCAGGAATAGAACCATAACTCCGACTCTTCTTAGATCCTCCCTTGCTGCAGCCACCGGAAGATTAGTGTCAACGTCAATTGCAATTGTACTCAGAAGACTTCACGAAGGTGGTCTGTATGCGAGACGGCCAGCCATTTGCTTGCTGCTCACGTCACGCCTAAGGAGGGACCGTTTGCAATGGGCACAAAAACATGTCCAATGAACGCCTGATCAATGGAGGGCTGTTCTCTTTACGAATGAGTTTTAAGTTTAGTCTAGAAAGCGTAGTTTAGTCTAGAAAGTCTAGTAGGCGTTATTTGATATGGAGAGAACCTGGAACCCGTTATCATCCGTCAAACATCCGTGAAAGACATGCATACGGAAGAGGCAGTCTCTGTGTTTGGGGTGGCATCTCTTTGGGTGGACGCACAGATCTCCATGTCTTTCGAAGGGGAACCGTGAATGCTCAGGTTTATAGAGATGACATCCTTTATGCTTATGTGCTCCCATATACCGGGGCAATAGGTGATGTTTTCCTGTTACAGGACGACAACGCAAGACCACACAGGGCTCGCATCGTAGATGATTATCTTCAACATGAAACAATTATGCGCATGGAGTGGCCAGCTCGATCCCCGGACTTGAATCCCGCGCTTGCAACCGCTTCGCAAGAGCAATGGCTCTTACTTCCTATGAAACTGATAGACCGCATAATTGAAAGCATCACACATCGCTGTGTATGCTATATTGCTTCTAGAGGCGACCGTATTCCATATTGAAGGTACTTTTCCTATAGCAAACTGGCACCCTTGATTCGTTCATTTTATACATGTGCTAATTTCTATAACATAATTCTGTGGTAATTTCTTTTTATGTTATTTGATATCCTGCTATATGTTGTATATTGTGGGTAAGTTTCATAAAATTCTATATGTAGCTTTTTCAGTAATCGGGATTTTCGTGATTTTTCCTTAATTTCTGATAACTAAAGTAATTACTGTCCATGTAAATCCTTCTTGTAACTACACATCATACCCCGTCATAGCCGTTCTTTCTTCTTACTTATTTATTCTGCTTTAGTATACAGGTCTTTAAGAAGACAATTGTATTTGAGGGTATATTTGTGGGGCGTATTAAGGAAAATACTTATAATACTCCCCTCCCAAAGTACCTGTCTAATTTTCACTAAAAGATTAAGAATAGTTAACTGGATGTCTATTTAACAGTTACTATTCAGCAAACTCAAAATATTGAAATCCGCATATCTTCTGTTTCAAGTGCACAGAATAAGATTTACGTGCCGAAAATTTTGGTCTAACAGCCTTGTGACCGTTTTAGGGTAAAAGCAATCCATAATGAAATTTATTTTGGTCACGGTGGTTACTTAAACTCATGTGAGCGAGTTACTTTAATTCATATTCTGAATTACTACATTTATCTTTCCTAATTTTGCGTTAATACTTAATTCATGAATGTCGACCAAGCGAATGTAGTAGACAAAACTTGTTGCAGATACCGATAATTCGATAATATTAAATGAATTAATCGCTCAATATAAAGTAAACAAATTTTGCATAGAACTTTTATAAATGACATCAAATTCCTATTTAAATTCTAATTTGACCCACTAGCCGGCCACTAGAGGCCCGTAATGTCGGTGATTAGTAGTTCGAGCCAGGTTCAATTCTCTGCGAACACTTTGGATGCATGGAAGGTTCCATGGTTTTCATATCCATATGGTAACTTGGGTAGGAAGTAGTTTCCTTTAAAATATCCTCCACGGAGACATTTCTCCCATAGGCTGATAGCACTCGCATCGCATTCCTTTAATCAATTAAACCCAAACCAAAATTCGAATACTTCGAGACTATATGCTACACGACAGCAAAGCATTCCTAAAGCAATAGATTTGCCTATCTAAAGAAGCAATGCGTGTGAAGTTTGACGATAATATTTTATTACATTTCAAATTAATTTCTAAGAAAATTACTTTACTCTTACGACTTTCGCTTTCCAAACGTTGAGAACTAGTCAGGGGAATATGAAAGATAACGCGACATTGAATGCAACGCGACTAATACAGAATCGTGGTTTTCAGTAGCGAACTGATCCTAACAATCGAAGACTAAACTAGGCTTAACTGTATCCTAGATTTTTATTAGAATCGAAATGTAAAAAGATAATTCTATAACTAAGAATTTTTTTATGGCTGACAGTAATTTTCTCTCTTTTGTCACTCATAAAGTAAGTAGCCAATGTACACTGCAAAAAAAAAGGGGGGGCAGTTCAATATCTCCCGTTCTACTGGGCCGATTGACGAAATTCAAATTGCATTTTCCATGTCTCGAAAGCGCGACTTAGGATATATATTAGATTTATGGCTAGCTTTGTTCTAATATAAGTATTTTGCCACAAAATTGGACTTTTTTTGAAATAACTTACCAATATTTTTCCATATTTCGATTCTACGACTCAAATAATGCCTAATTATTAAATTTTGTAAAATTTGGTGGGAAATTTATGGAAAAATTCAAAAATTTAACTTAACGAATTTTTTGAGTTTGCGCCAAGAATAATTCACTTGACAAAATTTTTAATACATGGCAACCTATTTTCCTATCCCTTCCATCGTGCAGGGAACGGAAAATAAGTCACGTCGTTCCTACCATTTTACATTGTGGAAGAGCGGAAAAAAAAATCACACACATCGTTCACTGTCAAATAATTTTAACAAAGTGCGTAAAACCACATTTCAGCTATTATCGCTTTCAACAAGTATGCCAAATTTCAAAACGCTCCAATATATAAATTCACGTATATCTTCGGAAATTTTGAATAAAAAACTGTAATTTTTTCCAGGTATGCTTAGAAATACACCTACTTTAAGATACTTCTAAAACACTTATAGGTTGTAATTCAAAATGTTTTTCGAAAAATTTATAAAAATTATTTAGAAATACCAATTTTAAAAATAAAACATAAAAAATAGGTAAATTTTATTTGGAATGAACCTAAATTTCGAACTGTGTAGGAAGGAATCAAATAAGTTTCATAAAAAAAGAGATATTAGTAAATACATACCAAATTGAATAAACATTGAGAAGCTAAAATTTTGACAGCCAATTTTTTAAAAACTATCTTGCGATTTTTAGAAAATTTGGTAGTTTGGCATAATTTGAGTCGTAGAATCGAAATATCGCAAAATATTGGTATGTTATTTCAGAAAAAGTCCGATTTTTTTGTCAAAAAACCTATATTAGAACAAAGCTGTATATAAATCTAATATATATCCTAAGTCGCGCTTTCGAGACACGAAAAACGCAATTTGAATATCGTCAATCGGCCAAGTAGAATAAGAAATATAGAACTATCTTTTTTTTTTTTTTCCCCGCAGTGTACTTAGAAGGTCGCTTCTAAAGATTTCAGCAAGTGAGAATTTTTGTTAAATTATTTATTTTATGTTCATTAACATTACGTTGTTGCCCAAAGGTAATTTACGTTGTTGTCGTCTCTTTTAAGAAAGGCTCTGTCTATATATATATATGTTCTGTTAGACAGTATGCGAATCCATTTGAATCTGGGCCCATGAGACCAAGATAAATATGTGACTTTCATTTGAGAAAACTGTTTCTGTAAACGGATATACCCACAGAAGATGTCTCAGCTAGAAAAAATTTCCTATTAATTTTTAACTATACAAAAACGGGGTAATTTACTGCTTTTCCCAAATTACTTTAAAAATTACAGTAGATAAATAATAGAGATAAAAAAAGTAGATAATAAAAGAGAAACCAGCTTTCCTGAATCAAATGCGAGCGCGTGGGATGCTGAAAATTTTGTCGAAAAATGAATGCTGTTATATTTGAAAGATCACGATCCCGACAGAAGATAGAGAATCATACTTTTTATTAGCTAATATATCAGAAAACATTTTATCGCTACATTTTTAACAAAAGCTTTTGAACAACAATTGAACAATGAAGTTACCAATAATAACTTTAGGCTTTTGTTGAATTAAAACAAAGCCAATGTATACATTTTTACATTGTTTATAAATTATAATCATTAGTGATCTCGAATCTAATGGTGCTAAAAGCGTATTTGTGGAGCTTATTTGCTTGCATTTGTGATTTTTACTGCTGTAACTGAGTTCGGAATATTTATAGAAATGCCCGTCTTTTTTCTGGCTGTACGGTGTTACGCTATCATCCCCACTCTGTTTATCGACATCTTTTTGAGCGTACTTATATTTCTTACGATTATCTTCTTTTTCTTTCCTACAAGAGAAGAGAAAACACGGAAGCGTAAACGCAAGTTTGATGCTGGAAAGAAGGTATATAATACTCATTTTTTAGATTCATATACTGATACTAATGAATTTAATGATGGTTGCTTTGATGTGGATATAGATAATAGCAGTGATCGTGTTGAATTTCTTGACGAAGATTTTCATAATAATCTTTCTAATTTGCATATTGATAGTGATACTGATCTCGTCGATTTTTTTGCCAAAGCTTTCTATAATAATCCCAATGATGTGCACTCTGTTAGTGACGAAAATCAATTTTCTAACATCTATCATGAAACACAAAAGAGCGGTGACTTTTTAAAGCCTCTTAACTCAAGTAGTCAAACAAGTATCAATAGTAATGAAACAATCTTGAACCAGGAAGAACTCAGTTTGAATTCTTTTAATGAAGTAACTGATGTTGAATGCACTGAATCGCATACCCACCTACCCACCTTGGAAGACAAACGGACATCGGTTTTGTTAATGTTCTTAACTCAAGTAGTCAAACAGGTATCAATAGTAATGAACCGATCGTGAACGAGGAAGAACTCAGTTTGAATTCTTTTTATGAAGTAACTGACGTTGAATGCACTGAGTCGCATACCCACCTTGGAAGACAAACGGACATCGGTTTTGCTAATGTTCTTAACTCAAGTAGTCAAACAAGTATCAATAGTAATGAAACAATCTTGAACCAGGAAGAACTCAGTTTGAATTCTTTTAATGAAGTAACTGATGTTGAATGCACTGAATCGCATACCCACCTTGGAAGAGAAACGGACATCGGTTTTGTTAATTTTATTAAACCAAATAATGAAACAGAAATGAGTCCCAAAATGGATCAAATAGCTGTCAGTGCTTTAGATTTAGAAGATGAGACCACAGCAATTAACATTCCAGAAAATCAAACAAGTACGCCTCGTTTTCGAAAACGCCTCGTTGATGTCGTCGTGGATACCGTCGCTGTTATCTATGTTGATGAGAACTATACTCAATGTCCATCTTCTGGACATAGACGTTTCAGAATTTCGAACCTAAGGAAAACATTACTGAAATATTGTTGCATTAGAAAAAATTAATAATCAGCATAACAGTTTAAAGCATCAAATCGTAATCTGAGATAAATGTACATAGTTTCAGCTTTATATAGGTCATAAATTTAAATTCCTATAAATTTCTTCTAATAGTATATTATTAATCTTAACGGAACTTTAAACAACTTTTATTTCATATACATTTTAATCATTTTTATTTAACAATGGATGATATAGTAAATGTAGCACAACGAAGCAATCTTTGGTGATGGCACTGCAAAAATGCCCGATATCTATTCCTGCTTATCACGTCAAAAATAAATACGAAACATATGCTTTCTTAGCTCGATAGAATAATGTTTGAAAATTAATTACCTACATTTATGAGGCAGTGATTTAAATACAAGAATCTGAATCTGCCTTTACGTATGAAAGAAATAAATATTACAGTTATCTGAAATGAACGCTTTATGAGTGATTTGAAAATGTTTGAGTGGAAATGTTTATCGATAACTGTTTGATGAAGTTGCAGAAATCACAGCAGCAGCAAATATACTGCTGGTTGCCAACTGCTTTAAACAATAATAATCGCGAAAGATCCTTCTGTTCATGTTCCATCTCCGAAACTTTCCGTGTGTAATTTCATCGAAACGAAATGCCTGTTTTGAGAACGGGTAAAAGGAAACCGATTTAACTACCATTCGAACTTCGTCGCAACTGAAATAACCTTGAAGTCAACGGGACAAGGAACAACGAAATGGCCTGTTTCAAACAAAGGCTTCTGCTCAAAAACTGTCAAGGAATCCGATAATTTTCTTTACTTTGTTAGTGTTTTGAAACATTTTCTTCGCATCAAAACATCTTTCACGAATGCCTTGATGAAAAATAACATGAATAGATGAACTACGGACACTGAGTGACTAAACATTCGAGCACATAAGCAGAAAGAGTTGTAAAAAAAATTTTATATGAGTAAACCCAGGAAGCGGCTTCATTGTGACTAAACTGTACATTTTGCGCAAAAGTTATTGATCGCAAATAATTTTTAATATTTTTCTTTTTTTTATATATATATATTTTTTTGTAATTAATGTTTTTCTTAATATTTCTTTATTATATTTCACTTTTAATGTTATTTTATTTTTATTTATTTTATTAAGCTGTAGGGTTTCCCTTATTTTTCATAACAAATTTGTTTTAAGTTTGATACCTTTCCTGAACCTCTCAACTTCCCCTTTTATTTTCTCGCCAGGATGTCAATTCAAAGCTAAGTGAAGAGAATACTTAAACGGATAAAACTCCGAGTTTATCCAGAGCGTGTTTTCGCTAGCCAGCGCACGTTTCGACTTTTCATTATTATTTCATTTATTATTATCATTTCAAAAAACTTTCGAACGCGTTATAAAGTTTAGGCTTTTATTCAAAATTAAAATTAATTGTAAAATTAACACATTTGGCTTTCCAATAAAATTTTAATCATTCCGTTCTCTTTTCATTTGTATCAAGGATTTTCGTTTATTCTGAGTCGCTTGTGATTTATTATATTAATCAAAGCTTTATTCTTGAAAAACTGCGTGAACCATAAAAAATTTGGCTTTCATGTAAAACTAAGAGATGTCAAACTTCGTACTACAGGTTTCCATTTCCTCGTAGTCCAGTGAGTATTAGATTAGATTGCAGAGAATGATTTTAAATAAAGAATAAATTACTTATTAAATACTTTAATACTAATTCTATTTTGAATTTATATTTCATTTAACTCGGAAAACTTTCTTTAGTTAACCGGCCTCGCTAAAAAGACCGATTTGGGCTAAAAATCTCAATTCCTTTTAATTTAACATGCTTAAAGTCACCTTCTTTCTTAGCTATCGGAAACTGTTTCTCTTTTCTTGATGGTATGTTGTTGAGAAGTTGAGATATACTAGTTTTTCTGACAGACGACAAACCGTAAGTTACTGCTTTCCACAGTGGAAGTGAAAGTTTAAAGAGCAAATTAAAGATGCAGTTTTCACACATTTTTGTATTACTTTTTAATTAAATCATTTTAAAAGTTTCAATATCTCTGAAGAATCTGGTAAAATATTTTTATTTTGCATTTTCTCATTTTTATTTGACAACGTGAATAGTGTCATGTAACATTAACCAGAAAACTTTATTTGGGATTTTTCATTAATTGTTTTTTATGATTTATATTCGCAGTAACCATAATAACTCCAAAAGTTCCTAATTCAATCACTTCAAATTTTGCATACAGAGCTCATACACCATTCTGCAGGATACAGGATTAAAGTTCAAAAAATTAGCCTTACGGAATTAAAATCCTATCATTCGTCTTTAAATAGCCTAATGCACTTTTCTATTAATTTGCAGTGTTTGTAAACACATTTGATCATATATTACTAATGAGTCACTATTTTCCAATTATTTTACTTCACTGTATGCTTGTATTAGTACATATAACATAAAATCATACATAAGTTTTTATCGTCATTATTTTCTTGTCAGTGACGATTGACGTTTTTGTTAATTTCGATCTAAAATGTCCCGTTTTTTCTAAATTTCATAAAATAATTAATTTTTATCACTTTTGTAATGATTATATTTAAGAGTGAGTGCAATTTAATAAAAAAGTCTCATAAATTCAGAAATTTAACAAACGTTTTGAAAAAAAAAAGCCTTTCAAACGAGGTCGGTTACCTTGAACAGTATAATATTTTAATAATTCTGAAATAACAGTGGGATTTAAAGGTATCAGAATCGGCGAGCTAAATGAATCTGTGAAAATACGGTTTCGTATGTATTAAATTTTCTTCGTGACTGTTAGCATCTTCGTCAAATAAATAAGGCCTTCAAAATAAAAGCTTTACCCGCTGGGTATTACTAAGAGTTATTGCTTAGTTACCGAAGGGTGAATTTAAATTGTCTACTCTAACAAAACTGTTTTATGGGTTTATTGGAATTGAAGGGAACTCGGGTATTTAAGAAAGCAAAAAAAAAATTTTTTTTAATAATAGACCTTTTAAATAAATAATTTTGCTTGTTTCCTTGCTGAGAGTAAACAAAATAATATCCAGAGTGTTTCCATACTACCATCTACTATTTTTCTGTAAGACTATTGAAAACAAAAGCATTGCAAGGATTTGCGTGCCACATTTCTTTGCATTCGTCTAGTTTCCAAACAGAATATTTCTTGCTGAAACATCTTCTCCATCTGTTCCAGTTCACAAACTTGATTTAATAGCCGTAATATACGAAAGTGCATAAAGGTGATTTAGAAGAAAATCTCTTTCAAAAAGCTGTTATTCAAAGAAACTCATATTTTATTGAAATTTTTCATTTGCTCAGGTGGGCGCACACAAAAATCAGAACCGATAAACCTGTTAGGATGATATCACGTCAAGAGCGCTCTGAGCGCAGAGAGAAAATAGATCCTTTGGACTGAAAGGGGGAAAAAAGAATACACAACTCAAAAAAAGAATGAAGTGTTTTTTTTTCCCTCCATTCTGCCAGTTCGACAATAACTGACTGTAAGTGCTATAAACGTTCACATCTCGGCAAAAATGAAATTCTAAAATGAGGTCAGCAACAAAAGAAATCCTTTTTTATATTATTATTTTAAAAAAATATATGTATCAGAAAAGCGGAGTTACAAGAAATTCGCGTTTTCGGGCCATTGCATTTGCAGCACCCTGAATGTTTGGACGTTTGTTATTTTTGACATTTGGCTACTTATCGCGAAGTTTGATGGCTTTGGACGGAAATAATCCGCTTTTTCGATAGGAGAAAGGAAAAGTATTTTCTGTCCAATCGATTGCGCTACAGCTGAAATGCAAACAGAAAATCATTTTAAAATTCTCTTCTACAGCTGCATTTCTGAACATAAAAGTCTAAATGAAATTATGTGGTAAACTGAACTTAAAATAGTTATTTCCACTTACAAGCAATTGCTAAATTATTTTTTTTGTACTCTTAATTTAATAGCTTATGCCCCAAATTGAGTTATGATTTATGATTACTAGTTTGCTTAGTGAGTGCCAGTTAGTGATTTTTAATTATTACTTTTTACAGAGTTAGAAAAAGCTAGATATTATGAAAACTTCTTTTAGATACATTTTTCCTTGTTTGTTGTGTTCTGATTTCGAAGTAACCGTCAGCTAGTTCCTTTTTATTTTTTCTAAGTTCTACGTTGGCATTTCGCATAAAAAAATCTCCAGATTATAATTAAAAAATAGGTAATGAATTTTAAAATTTTATTTATTTTCTCTCTTTCTATTTTCTTAAAATTTTATTTATTTTCTCTGTGTGGCCCCCGTATCATAAGCTTTAATTACTCTTAACAATAAATAAGAATATATTGTATTTTTATTCAAACAAATTATTTTAAAAAGGTTTCTCAATCTGTAACATGAATACAATCCTGTTTCCTTTAGAATGGTCTTCACGAAAGCATCCCTTCCGCTAGGCAAATGGAATTCGTTTACTTTGCCATTTTCAAATAATATAACTTCCAAGCAAACAAACGAGTTATGACATGAAATTTGAAAGAAATTAATTTAAATGATGATTTAATAAGTGCCTTCGCTTGGTTAAATATTGCTAATTAAAGAATTCACAAATAAATATTTGAATTTAATTAATTTTTACACGATCACAAAAATATAAATACAGTTTGTTAATAAAAGCACATCATTTTTAAAACTATGAATAATTTAATAAAATAGAAAAGGTAACTTGCGTTTCGAGGGAGAGCAGCTCGTGGGGGAGAGAACGACGGTCCAGCCGCTGTTTCCTACCACCAATCCACACGAGACGACTTTCCGCTCGCCATATATTCAGAGTGCACCCATGCCGCAAAGATGCTGTACATTTACGAACATACATGCCTTCTCCGGACTCTTCGGTACCACAGTAGGCTTCCCTAACAACTAGGTCGTCTAGGCGGCTTAGAGGAGGTCTTTTTACGGTAAATGGCTCATATTCACCTTCCCCTTGAGTAAAACTACAAACATTCCCTGCAGTCAGCCATTCACCCCGATTCCAACGCCGAAATACTTGTGTTAATAATTTTCCTAATAATTTTAATAATTAAGCTCATCCCATCCGTGTTTCTGTATTTCTGAAAGTTCTCCAATTTGATTCCTTTCGCTAACTGCGACTGGATTAAAATAGATTACGGATTTGATCAGTTTTTACTGCATCTCATCTGTGCTGTGCTTTCAGACCCCAGTCAGTGCATTTATTATCACGTAACGTGGGTACTTGCATATAAACGCAAGCACGGTGCAACAATTTGGCGTTTTTTTACGGATGATAAAGTTATTTATTAAAGTCGGTTAAGTTAAAAGTTACTTATCAAAGTGCAAGTCGGTTATTTTTGAGATAATATCAACTTACGAAAAGACAACATAATTTAGCAATTTAACATAAAATTTTAATTTTAAATAAAGATTACATGATATTTAAAAAAAACACTTACATCCGTCTCTAAATCTTTCTGTGTTTTTTTACCGTCCTTCTCCTGGAGTACACAGCAACTTTTTTTCGCTTAAAAAAAGTCAGAAAACTGCAAAGACCTGACATTACTTAAACCTCGGCAGCACAAGCTATCTACCAAACAGATCTCTTCGTTGTTCCCTTTAGAACTTTTGCGTTAAAATTCTGTTTTCCTGCAGAAATTTTCTTTCATCGCTGGCAAATTCCACAAGTGCATATTTTAAAATTAAGGTATAAAATATCATGACTTGTTTATAAAAGCCGTTGGAACACAGCGAAAGGAATGCATGCGAAAATGGCGACGTTGCCTGCCTAAAGGATTGTTATGAACACGGTTACCTGAAGAATGGTTATTCGCGTGGTTGTCAGAGTTTGACACATTCTGAAAATTTGGAGACTTCTGCTAATGTGGTTGCGATAGCACATATGCACCGTAAAATATATATTGTTTTTTGTGTTGGTGGAAAACATCTATAGCATGAGACATCTTTCCACAGTAAAATGATTTCCAGAATTTCTTTCATTCAGGCCTACGTTTTCAAAAAAACAAATTTCCATCAGTTCTATTTAACTTTTCATTTCGAGTTACTGTCTGGTGACAGTTGAAATATGTATCTTTCGCTTGCCATTTCTACATTCGTTATTTTATAATTTCAATGCATGTCTCGATTAACTTGGCAAATTTTTAAATTTTCATATCAGCGCTTTGTAAAGTTAGACAGTGCTCAAAATAGCTTTGTATCGCTAAATCTAATTTATTTTTTACTTATTGCTGCATGTGTAACGTGAATGCGAGCATGTTTCCCTAGAAAGTCCTTCACGAAGACATCCCGCTCCTTAGCCATATAGCCTCCGAGGGCTTTGCCTAATTAAATAAACCAAACCAAGAAACTGTTTATCCGCAGAATATCAGCAATTAAGTATTCTACTGATAGGAGATTTTTAGATAAGTCGATTCATACACGTTGTTTCCAAAAAAAACTGAGAGTTCAGGATTGGTTTGATTTATTTGATTCGGGGAGGACTTTCTAAGGGCAACTGACTTGTATACACATTACACAAGGGAAAAGCCACGAAGGCGCCCATATGGCCGGTCCGTTCGCGGGATTCGACCTCAGACCGAACTACCAGTGTTCAGCGACTTTACTACTGGGCCGCTGGGGCCCAAGAGTTCAAGATTGAAAGACCTTCATTGTCAGATATGAAGTGATGAAAGTATGATTGTTTTTAAGACTATTTGTAAACTATAATCCACTCGTATGTTTTATTGATTATGAAAACATATATCAGTGCTATCTGCATAAAGGATTGGTCTAAGATTCCTAAGGTAAAATCGATGCGTTATATTCACGTTAAACGTGAAGAAATCCACTAAAGTCCCTATGCAGCCAGCTTATTCATCAGGACCTAAACGCGGGTTGAGTCAGCAACGTTCAGTGGTCTTATCCGTTAGAGAACTTGTGGTTCTCTATCTTGCAACTAAATTCATAATTGAAAATTGGGGCGTATTAGTTTTTTTACAACAGTCTTAAATTAAATGTACTGAAATCATATTTTTAACACTTTTACTGAGCGAATTAATTATAACTAGTTGGCAATTTACGAGAATTTTACCGTTATCTTTTCATTACTATGAAGTTAAAGTGTAACTATTATACAGCGGGAATTTCTATTTGTGTTTTAGCTTGAACTGATATGTGAGTATCCACATCTAACGCTTTCATTAATAAATTTCTTCTTACTTCTCATTCATAAATCTCCCTGTGATACGTCTTGATATAATTAATGGGTAATTTTTCTTAATTCTGTATTTCACTGTTTTTAATTTTTATGGTTAGGCGCAAAGCTATCAAAAGTGCTTCGAATGTCTACTTGTAACATATAATGAATGCTGATGCATTATTTTTTGGCTGAAGCAAACTATCCACAAAACTAATTATCCTTGAGTATTAACTCAAATAAATAATCTATTACAGAAAATTTAGAAAACACTGAAATCAAATAATTTTATAGAGCTTGTCAGAAGGAAATATTGACAGCTAAAGCCTTTAATAAACTTCTCGCCGACTCGCTTTCACCAGCGTCTTTATTTTCTTGAAACAATTTCGAATCTCTATATCACTGCAATTGTAACTGAAATGCTTAGAAGGATAGAAATTCGGTATCACAGAATTGGAGACAAGCTACCTTTTACGGATTCCCGTCCTGTCAGAAGCAGTGAATCTCTCTGCTGAGAGATACGATCCACAGAGGACTTAGTAACTTGCTTATATATAATGGCTTTAATGCGATTTTGAAAGCTGCTGAAATCGAAGCCATGTCGAGCATCCGGGATTCATCCTCCCTTTTATTCGATAATATTTACCGAGTGGAGGCACGTGCCCTTCCTATGACAGTAACTCGCGTTACATTTCGACATTCAAACAAATCTGCAGTTGAATGCAGATATTCTAAGTATTACGAATGTGCCTCGAAAGCAATATTAGAAATTTTAGCACATTGCTTGCCTTAGTATAAATTCGTTTACTTGGATAATGCCTTTTTCAGAGTAAAATACAACGGAGTTCTAATGCAAAACTGCTGCAATGAAAATGCATTTGTATTTGCTTTTCAAGAATTTTTTTTTGTTCCAATGGCGGGCCCTCAGCCGACTTCGGCTTGCCCACTACTAAGGCCAGAAGTGGTGATCACTTTATTATGGAGGCACCTAATGGGTGGACCACCTTTGCCTCCTATGAAGCGACGGACAGTTACAGCCATGCCTTCTCCGGGATTCGAACCCAGGTCCTTTGGTATCGTAGCCGGCTACCTTAACCACTATACCATTTGGACGGCCGGTTTTCAAGAAAAACTCCAAAAGAGATTTATACGTATTTACTAACTAGGGGAAGTACTCGGTGCCAGTTAAGCTAGATTGAGAGTAATGCATCTAACAACAGAGAAAACGATACCGCTGTAATCCTTCTCTAATAACGACGCAAAAAGTACATACATTTTTCAGTTTGATGCAATACGGAACCCACATAAAAAAATTTCGATAGAAAAATAAGCCAGTTTTCTCTCATTATATCAGCAACAATGGCACGCCGTTTTTAATGATTTTCGTCTTTCTAATCAAATAGTCGTAAAAACTCAAATTCTATCCAATATTTCACCGATGTTCAATTTTAGTCAATTATATGCGACAAAACATTTATCATAACTGATCAGAAATCCATAACGCGAACAAACAAACATTCTTCTTTATATGTATAGATTATGTAAAACTTACAAATTTTTGATTAACGAACTCTACGATTTGAAAGCGAGCCGTGGCAACAATATTCGAAATAAAGCATTTTTATCTTGAACGCGCTAGACTGTTGCCACTTGAAAAAATGAGTGCAGAAATAAGCCCTTTCAGAGTTTTTAAATAATATTTTGGCTGGTTAAAGTCTTACGAAGATGGGAATGGTCGAAATGTTTCCCACGAATTTTTGGAATCATGAATAATGTATTTGATGTTTGGCAGTGCTATTTTCATTTCGTCGTAAAACTTGGAAATTTTTTTATCAAACTCTAGAATTTGAAAGCGAGCAGTGGCAACAGCTTTCGAAATAAAGCAGATTTTCATCTCCAGGTTGCGAGACTATTCCCACTCGGAAAATGAGGGCGAAAATGATCGTTTTTTCGACATTTTAATTAATGTCTCTGATTTTAGCCTTTCCCCCCTTCTTCTTCTTCTTCTTCTTCTTTTTTTTTTATGTGGACGTTGACCTTTTTCAGGACCCAGAAAAGAATTGTAGAAAGTTTGACGATAGCTATAGTAGTGACTGAGTTATTAGAGGACAACCAAACACACAGACTTTCTAGATACTGCAGTAAAGATTCTGCATTAAACGTTATTAATACAGTCAACGCAAAATTTTCTATTGCGGTGTATATTGATCAAACAGCGTAAATGAATCGCCAAAGCACTTTCGTTTTCAAAAGAGAGGACTCTTACAGCACACCTCTTCTTCCGAAATTTTATATTCCTATTTTGAGGGTATGCGAATCCTAAGCGGCGCATGCCAACGGTACACCCTGCACACATAAAAAAAATGGAACAGCTCAGTATTTCGCGTTCTACTGGGCCGATTGACGAAATTTAAATTGCGTTTTCCATGTCTCGAAAGTGCCACTTAGGATATATATTAGATTCATAAATAGCATTGGCCTAACATAGGTATTTTGACACAAAACCCGACTTTTTCTAAAATGATATACCGATTTTTTTCTATATTTCGATTCTACAACTCAGATTATGTCCAAATAATGGATTTGTAAAATTTGGTTAGAAACTTAACAAAAAATTTAAAATGTTATCTTGGCGCACTTTTTTTTTTCAATTTGCGCCAAGAACAATCCATTCGGCGAAATTCTTAATTTATAGTAACCTATTTTTCATCCTTTTTTCCTATTCTTTTTTTCATTGTGCTCCAGCGGAAAAAAAAAGATACATCATTCATTTTTTTCAAATAATTTTAGCAAAGTGCGGAAAGCACATTTGGCGTTTTATCGATTATAATAAATATGATAAATTTCAAAACGTACCAATATACAAATTCACGTATATCTTAGGAAATTTTTAATAAAAAAACCCTGATTTTTTCCATGTATGCTGAGAAATACATCTACTTTAAGATGATGCTAAAAGTATTATACTTTATAATTCACATTACTTTCGAAAAATTTATAAAGTTACTAAAAATACAAATTTAAAAAATAAATCAGATATTATCCGCGATTTTTAAATTTACTGAAACTAAATTTCGAATTGTAAAAGAAGAAAACAAGTAAGTTTAATAAAAAAAGAGAGATAAAAAATATAAAGCAAATCCAATTAACACTAAGGAGCTAAAATTTCTTAGAGCTATTTGTTAAAAACTTCTCGTGCGATTTTTGCAAAACTTGGCATTTTGGAACAATTTGAGCCGTTAAATCGAAATATGAAAAAAAAATAGACATGATATTTCAGGGAAGGTTTGGTTTGGGGTCAGAATACTTATATTAGAACAATGCCATATATAAATCTAATACATATCCTAAGTCGCGCTTCCGAGACAGGAAAACCGCAAGTGGAATTTCGTCAATCGGCCCAATAGAACGGGAGGCGTAATGGCAGACCGCACATTCAGTTGAACAATGTTAAACGAATTACGCACACTGCGCATGCGCAGAAGAGAATTTGAGGCAATTAACGACTTCGGCGTAATTTTAAAAGAAAATAAATATGGTACATGGTTGATGTTCTGTTAACTGGACGTAAATAGTTCGGGGTTTTAAAATTTGTTAGGTTGTACGTTGCTTCATCACTTAGGTGTAAATATCGATTGTAAACTCCCCAAACTTTCGATTAAGAGGGATTACAAAACAGGAAACATTACATGATGTTGTTTATTGATTGTGCTTCTGAGGAATAAAAGCAATCGATTATTTACCATGCGTTCCATTCATAAATACTTTAACAACTTAAGGAATATATCTAGTTTAAATTACTGAATTAAAGCCAAAGAAATTATTACAAATAACTGATATTAAATGTTATGTTTATGAACAAAATAAATCAAAATGAAATGTAACAGAAGCAAGTGCAATAAGCACAAAAAAGTATCCATAGTACTGCAATCGTAAAGAGTCGCTAAGGCCTACATGACGAACAGGCTTGTGTAGGGTTGTTTATTTTTATTCGCCAGTATTTTCTTCCACGCCAACGGTACACTATTGAGCATGCGCAGTAAGCGAAATTCGTTAGCATTGATCAACTCAATGTGCGGTTTGCCATTACGCGAACGGGAGACATAAAACTGTACTTTTTTTTTTAGCATTGTACTTCATGCCATTACTACCAAAAACTGAGGTGGTAAACATTGTATAGATTATAATTCAAACTTTTTCGAGAAATTTATAAAAAATATTTTAAAATACCAATTTAAAAAATAAATCACAAAAAATGTAAGAATTATATTTGGATTAAACTCAAATTTCGAATTCTAGAAGAAGGAATCAAGTAAGTTTAAGAAAAAAAGAGCTATTAATAAATATATATCAAATTCAATTAACATTGAGGAGCTAAAATTTTTTAGAGCTAATTTTTTAAAAACTACTCGTGCGATTTTTACAAAACTTAGCAGTTTGGCATAATTTTAGCAGTAGAATCGAAATATGGAAAAAAATTGGCATACCATTTCAGGAAAAATCCGATTTTGTGTCAAAATACCGGTATTAGAAGAATGCTATATGTAAATCTAATGCATATTCTAAGTTGGGCTTTCGCAACATGGAAAAAGCAAATAAAATTTCGTCAATCAGTTCAATAGTACGGGAGATGTAGAACCTTTTTTTTTGGGCCAAGATGTACATTATTAGAATTATTTGCAGCGATAATATCAATTCGTAACTTCTTAACATTTATTAAGTAACTTCTTATTCGTGAAAGGGCTGGAAGCTTATGGTTTTGGTCATTGTTTCCAAATGTAGCATAAAAAATGAGCCATCCTCTTAGAAAACAGTCCACAAGACAACTTCCATAACGGACAGCTCATGAGTGATTCACTGGACAAAAGTTTAGTTCTTTATAGTAGTGTAAAACAATAAATCATTTCATTGAGGAGGACAGGAATTTCTTAAATAAAATATTTCTTAAATGATCTACTTAAATACAAATATCATTAAAACCTTGATATTTCATTGACTCGGAGAATAAAATAACATTCTGCCGGTAACAAAGATGAATAAACAGTACTTACGTATTATCCCGTTGACAGTAAAATTGTTGCTAAGCAACGCGATTTCGTGCGAATTATGGGAATACGTGACATAATACCACATTCATAATATCTCCGATTTCGTTTGATGTAACTCCGACTGATTAAGTCACGTTTTATTTTTTAATAATAAAGATACAAATTAATTATTGTTGCTGAATTTTTTCCTGGCATTGAAAAAAAAAGATTTAAATCTGGGACCTGCCTTCTACAGAAAAACAAGCAGCAGATAATATTCAAAGCTACGAAATCCTATCATCAAAACATGTGGCTACGATATAGCCGACAAAACTGCAACAGATTGGAATAAATACCTGTGCGAAGTTTGTAGTAAGACACCCAAGTGCAAAGAGCTTGGTATTTAATTAATAAATTTAACACGCAAAACGTAAATAATAAAAAGACAAAAAAAGTTTTATAAGCCATTTTACTAAAAAAACTGAACATTGGTTTGATAAACTTTGAAAAACTGAAAAAAAAAAATAGAAAAATGTATGACAACACTTACACTTCATCGGGAATTCTAAACACATGTTGCATTTAAAATTTTTGTAACTTTGCTGTTGAATTGTATATGGCATAAGGGAGAAGAAAATGGTGCTTTATAATAAAGCTAAAAAGACAAAAAAAAGTGGGTTAACAGGAGGAGGGAGTGCAATAGCAGGCCGGTACACTGCGAGATCAGCAAAAGCGTAGAAAGCCTTGAACAAACCCTTTTGGGCGACCGTTAAAATCTGAGTCCTTTCAGACCTTTTTTTAATTTTTTTAAAAATACATTTTTATCCAATAAGTGCAACATAAAAAAGTAAAATGGAACATAAAAAAACACAATGAAAAAATACGGAGAATGTAAAATTAGAATGAAAAGAAAGAAACGGATTGATTAATTTTGAAGGAGGTAATTTTAGCTAAAATAAACAACTTTACCCCCAAAATGTTTCAAAACAATTTCACTACTACATCAAACGCAGCCATTGTATTCTTTCATTAAAATCGAGCATTTGCTCATTTAGAACCTCTGAGTTTTGTTTCTGAAAACACTCCTTATATTCGTAAAATTAAAAATAATACTAATAAAAAATAATAAAGCATAAATAAGCTATTTTTTCAAACATTTATTCACATCCTTAGTCTAATTGTTATCTTTCAGTTATGTATGCCCAATTATTTTCAGTATGATTATATTGCATGGTGTATGTTATAGTGCAACACGCTGCTGTTGTGACTTGTCTCATTTGTCTGACTGTCCCTTCAAAACAAGCCCACGAAATTCATCATGGCAAGTGTCACATTTGTTTCCAAATAACTCAGCTCCCATGAACACTCTCTGGCGCAAAAGACAAAAAGTAGTTAGTTCAACGTGTGACACGTCCAATATAAGTTGAATCGATAGACCGTCTCCGTATATATTTGAAACATAATACTTGTATTGATTGTAACCTGTAAATTTTATGTAAATATCTTTCACATGTTAATTAAAATTTCTGAAAAAATTCATAGTAGTGTTCCGCGGTGATTAGAATTTCAACTTAGACTAACGGAAATAGAAAGGAAGACAAGCAGTTCCAGGGCAGGCCTTTAGAAGGTAAGTGAATTTTCACTTATCTATTTATTGATGTAAAATTTTAATACCGAAAAGTTGCTAAAATTTTAACAGCAAGGAAAGCAAGATTGTGCCTGTCGTTGGCAAGAGCCTTGAGCACCACAGAGGTGATAGCATGATTTAGTATGATTTTACTCAATTCCCCCACACACCAAATTTTGTTGAAGAGCACCCCGAGGAGACGGGTCAGAGGGTACCCACCCCATCTTTCTCTATCCTCGTTCAACCTCTCGAGAGGACTTTCGGCTCGCCACATACACTCACTTCTAAAAATTAAGCACGAAGGTGTAAAATGCAAAAAAAAATCAGCAAATACTCCTTTGATTGACACAAAATGCGGCAGGAAAGGAGCATCTATATTTTTGCATAAAACAAAATCAATAATTATATACAGAAATGAAAACACTATTAAATTTTTGTAAGTTATTAGATAATGACATACTGGAGACTTAAACAGAATTACGTATAAAAGTGAAAATAAACAGCATAAACTGAAAAAAGGACATTAATAGGGTATGTGATCCCCCCTCACCTGTATACAAAGTTTACATCTTGTGACCATGCTTTCAATTAGGTGGTCAACCACCGCAGAATTAAGCAATCGCCATTCTTCTTGTACAGCAGTTTCCAGCTCAATAAGTGTGGCTGGAGGTGGGAAACGTGAAGATACAGCACGGCCGAGAGCATCCCAAAGATTTTCAATGGAATTAAGGTCGAGCGAATATGCTGGCCACGCCATACGCGCAATCCCTTCACTCTCCAGGTAGTCATCGACGATGTCAGCTCTATGGGAACTTACGTTATCGTCTATTAAAACAAAAATAGGGCCAATTGCTGCAGTTCTCACAATGGGTTCTAGGACTTCATCTCGATACCGGACAGCCGTCAAAGAACCCCGTTTAAAGATGTGCAGGTCGGTGCGATATCCTAATGAAATCCCTGCCACACCATAATGCTTCCGCCTCGGAATGCGTGATGTTCGGTGATGTTTTGGGACTGATTGCGTGTTCGTTGTTCACGCCATATCCTTATACGCTTGTCATCTGGCTTCAGAGCAAATCTTGACTCATCAGTAAACAAAACATTGCCCCAGTCAGACACATTCCAATTAACATGTTCCCGGCACAACTGTAATCGTGCCCCCCTTGATTGGACGGATAGAGGAACACAAACTCGGGGTACCCGGGCGTACAGTCCACTCATATGTAATCTTCGGCGTACAGTAGCTGCAGATATCGCCTTACCAATGGACGCTGTAACCATAGATGTCACACGTGTGGAAGTCGCTCTGCGATTCCGCTTGCCTATAATAGCAATATATCGATCTTCCGCGGGGGTTGTAACCCTTGGGCGACCGGCTACGGGACTTCGAACAACTGTCTGTGTGGTTTGGAATTGTGTCCATAAACGTGAAATTACAGAATGATGAACGTCGAAGAAAAGAGCAACATCAGTGATCGACTGTCCTGCTTCAATGCTCCCCACACTCAGAATATTCCATTCGTCTTCTGGAAGTCATAGAAACACGTATGTCTTGAAAGCAGATTGTACGAAAGTTTTAAACACCTTCTATCAGCACTTAACAACTTAATCAACTTTTGTAACCCTTCATAAAGCTGGCTTCTTATAAGACTGCCTTTTTTGCATATTTCTTGACATGAAAGCGCGATTAGCTGTGACCTAACATATTTGCATACTTCCATCTACCTCTGCAGCGAATTGCATCATCTTCAATTCTGATTGGCTTCCGGAAATTAGCATTTTCCTCTCCGTGCTTAATTTTTAGAAGTGAGTGTAGTTAGAGTGTCCCCATGCCGCAAAGACACTATACATTTACAAACATCCATTGCGTTTCCTGGGATTTGAACCTTGGTCCTTCGGTACCGCACTTAGCGTCGCTAACCACTATCTCGGTTGGGCGGCTTGGTGTTAGATGTAAGGGGGTCTATAAAGAAAACCCTTTCTTTAAAAGGAGGCAATGCAAAAAAAGGGAGGAGAAGAAAAAAGACTGTTCAGCATCCCTACTGTAGACTATGTGTGTCTTTTATAAACCCTCAATTAATCTACACACTTTTAGAATGAGTACTATGACTCAAAATAGAATGGCTAGAAGAGGGATCTTAAAATTTTTATGTAGTTAATGAAGCTTATAGCAGATCTTTAGAAAAATACGAAGGTGATTTATTTTTAAAAGAACTTCCTTTAGTGGAAGTTTCTTATGCGATCAAAAACCTAAGGCTGAAAACAGGTTAACTGAAGCATAAAAGAATTATTAAGCTGGAACTACCATCTGTTCATGTCCCATGCGTTTATAAGCTCGGAGCACCCTATCAGTTCCTTTAAAAAGTTAACTGGAATGAAACAATTCACGTTTAGAATTTTATACACCCGACCTCGCTGACAGGTTACAAAGTTTAGCTCAAATATAATTTTTTTTTTCTAAAACTTTAATTATATTGATCATTTAGAATCGTGGTCAAGAATCCGTTATTTCTTCCTCTGATTTCGCCCTATCTGCTCTTTCTAACATACTTAAAATTCAGTTGTGTCCCGCTTATTATTAATAACAATAATTTTCTAGTCATTTGTATAGTTGAGGAAAGTTTTGGTCATTTGTAACCATATTTTTATTCTTCCAAATGTGTATGTCTTTCCTTTACAGAATCAATAACGAAAATCGGCATCTGCCCCTCAATATGTGATACATAACTCTCCAAGACGTGAATTCACTGTCAATCGATACTCATAGGAATTGCACATGTGCACTTAATGAGGTATATTTCTCAAGTTAGTTCCCTCTGGGTGTTTATTAGTGTCTCAAGCAAAAGGAGCATTTTAATTGCGCAGTAAATCAGGGGAAGTTCAGTGTCAAGAGAACGATTGCTCCTCATTCGTATGCCCGGGTTCTGATGTTCGACGTTGCTACACATAGGGCGGAAGGGGGGTTAATATTGGTAATATTTTGTTAGAGATATAATTAGGGATCCCTTGTTTTGGGTTTGAATGGGAAATATGACAGAGAGATTTATGGTTGCCATAGTTGTTTTGTTATATTTGTATTTTTGAAACGGGAACTGAATTTGCCTGCCTTTACGATGGGGTATTAATCAGAAACATGAAAGTGTGTATTTTATAGAATTTTCGAACCGCAACCAAATATACTGTGATTTTTTATCGCAGAAGCAATTAACTGGTGTTAAATTCTTTGATCAGGGTTGAAATGCACTTTTTAAAAACCTGAAAGAGGAGTTGTTGTTTTCTCAAGCGACATAAAATCATGGCCTGGCAAATAGGAAGACTGGTGGCATGCGATTTTTTATTTACCCTGCGAGTTATAACATATATTTTTTAATGTGTGACAAAAGGAATCACTTAGCAGCAACGTACTATATTTAGAGTTATATTTTCCACAGTACTTAAACTCTCAATGCTAATAAGAACAGTTTTTGTGCATAAAGACCCGTTATCAGTAATTTTATTGTTAACATAATAAAACGTTATTTATCCGAATTGAAGCGAGTGCATCTATTTTGAATAACACGGGAGACATTTTCTACAACTAAAAACAGAAATAAAAACGTTGTGAGGTTTATCTATTTATTTTTAACTAATAGTTGATTTTAAGTTGCAAGTCTTTCACCCGCGCTTTTCATGCCAGAATGTAAATGAGATAGCGAGCATTTATTCGGATTGAGGGAGAAAGAATTGCTATCTTAGCAAGAGTCTCGGAAGTCAGTGTTAGAGCGTATCTGCCTATTCCATGCCACGTTGCGTCGTGACTATTAGCGATTTGATTCTGTGACATTGAGTGCTTCTAGCCATTTAACTTCTCTCGCTGGTTATTCTACAAACCAGAGCCTTTTCTGAGCGTTAAATTATTCTGTGAGCCGTTAGGCTAATCTACCACATTTGAATTTGTTCAACGTTACGTATTTCTGTTAAGCCAGAAGTGGTTGGCTTGAGTAAACTCAAGTTGGGTATTTGTTAATTTTTGTTTTCCGAATAACCCTTCCCTACTATTTACACCCTTACCAAAGAAGGTAAGATTCTGCAGCGTATAACGTCCATAAACAAGATCTAATTTCTCCAAAGTAATCCGTAAGTAGATTATTTTTGAGAGTTAGCAGTAGTACTCATTAAACTAGCCTGCTTCCGGTTTCCGAAAATCTGATGTATACACCACATGGCTTCCTTGTATGGAATATTAAACTATACGCAGTTTCCCTGCATTTCATTTAAACATATTGAATTAACAATTAACGAATTACTAATTGAATTAACAATTGCGAAGTGTAACTGGAAACACATCCGACGCGTAATCGTGAAGTCCAGTGTTCGAATCCCTGTGAGGGCATCGCATTTTCTTTCACCTCTCCTGCGTCGATAAACCAAACCTACAGCAGCAACGATAAAAAGAGCAGAATTCAGAATCTGCTTTTTTGTAACCCAAAAGTGTATAGATGTGATTCATAATCTTAAAAATAGATGAAATAGTACTTTTCAGCATCTCTGAGCACTTTTTTTCTCTTCTAACACTAATTAGTAACATCAAAATATAGAGAAATGTGGGTTTTATACCATCAGCCAAGTAAAGCCATGAATTTTCTCGACGCTGTTGCAAGAATTGAATTGATATAGGATATACTGAAATTTTCAGTATTTCTTCCAACAAATGCTGAAACATTCACTATATCTTAAGGAATTAGAAAAGAATTTACAACTGGTGGCATATATACTATACATTCTATCCATTTCATTGGAAATAAGATGTTGACGGATATCTCCTGCTGTAATAAAACTCGCTATTATTTGTTTATTTATATTCCTGTATTTTTACCTTTTTCCATTTGTCGAAAAGTATCCAAAAGGAATTTTGCTTTAAAAGTAGCATAAGAGAAAACCGAAAATAGTACTAAGGTTTGTTTTAAGTAATGAATGCATAAAAATACAATTTTAATTATGAAAGAGCATGCAACTTTTAGGTCATTTTAAGTACTCATAAAACCTCAATGTTAAGAAAGGGCATCTCAAAACTGTGAAGGATCATTAAACATAGTCAAGCCTTCTGAAGCTTCCAAGCTATCAGGTTAGCAGAGAATAAATCTCTGTCTTCATATTTAAGTAGAAAGGCAGAGATTCTCGTATTGGTTGCAAAAACGATAAAATGTAAATTGATGATTCTTTTTCTTTGTGTTGTTCTTCAGCCTCTCTTGCTTTACCTATAACTCATTTTTCGGCACAGACGACACCACTTGTCAGCCAGCCTCTGCATTCTCGATTCTAGAGGCCGGAGCTGCATTCATTATACGTTAGACTGTACAGTCATTAGGTTATTTTTGAAACAGGAAATGTGAAAATGTGCAATGCCTTCTCCGTGACTCGAACCTGGACCTCTCGAATACGCGCCTAGTGTGCTACCATTGCACCACGAAGGCATGCTGGAAGGAGGGATAAAATACATTACATACTCTCCCTTTTAAAGGGCGACTGGGGGATTAGGGAACCCAATCCCAAATCCTGTTGGTGACGAATTATTGTCACCTCCCCCCTTTTAGTTCGCGCGCCACTGTAGAATCATTTTTGAAGCGGAAGACAACGAAGAAGACAATTTTGAAGCAAGAAAAAATGGGAAGTGTTCTCGCCGGGACTCGAACTTGGACCTCTCGAATACCCGCCGACTGTGCTACCGTTATACCACGAAGGCATGCTGAAAGGAGGGAGAAAATTCCTTGTAAGTTCATTTCCCTTTATATCTGCTATGTAATCATGGTAGCTATATGTGTTTATAATATTATTCCTACTTCTCCTATGCATTAATGCTACTTTAAACTAAGGTCGCTTTTTGGTGTCATTTTATCTATTAATTTGTTTGGCTGCGAATACTTATATTTTTCGCTGTGAATATTGATTTGAAATAAAAAGACGGTATAATACCTAGCGGGCAGTCTTAATATTTTTTGGTGTTGTTAATAGTTCGTGTATATTAGAAAAGAACCGGCAAAACCAAACAGGAAAGAAAACAGTAGAAACAAAACGCTCTTAACATAGAAAAGAATATCAGACTTTTGGACTCAGAAATATAAATACGTGAGGAATATACAAAAACGTTACGATAAAATAAGACGCGACATTAATAATAAATTAATAAAAACAAATACGCAAATTTCAGAACTAAAAAAAAACAGTAATATAAAAAATGCGGACAATTTAAGATATATACTCAAATGTTTACATAAATTTAAAGCAATTATACATATATGTGTGTGTAATTATTTCTTCAAATAGTGACCATCAATGGTGAGATCTCAGCCCAACATTTTCGAAAAAAATAGCGTCCAAACATTCTATTCGCAAACCGTATTGCGAAGCAGGTGTTCTTGGCATTTATTACATAACATCAAAGTCGGGGAATTCTATTTTCTATGCAAAGGAAATCTAGGCAATCTTTCATTGCGTCATTTATCATGCACAAAATACTCGCTGTGATAAGTGATTTATAGAATTCTCCCTTAGACACTTTTCACGTCTACTGCCACCAAAAAAATAATAAATAAAACCATGAAGGCGTAATTTATTTATTCTGTCGAAGAGCGCGATTTCGTTCCTGAAATGTGTGTTCTTGTTTATTAATGGGAAACAGTGTTTCAGAAATAAGTCGAGGGCTTTTGGCTCGAAAGTCTGCTTTTAAACTGTGATATTTTCCTCAAAAACATTACTTGTATTAAAACTTTAAGAACGTTAACTTCTTAGTTTTCAATTTCTAAGTTCTAAAAGTAAGGAAAATGGTTTCACTTACCTTTCTTCCTTCTAAAAATCGTGCTCGGGTGAGCTTGCCTAAAGATAATTTTCCACTTGTGACGTTCTTATAGATTATTAAGATAATTTTAAAAAACCTTTAAGAACGTTAACTTCTTAGTTTTCAATTTCTAAGTTCTAAAAGTAAGGAAAATGGTTTCACTTACCTTTCTTCCTTCTAAAAATCGTGCTCGGGTGAGCTTGCCTAAAGATAATTTCGAAGTTCTAGGAAATCTACATCTCAAGAAAGAAAAAACTTTTAATTTCAAATATTTCAATGCTAAGATATACAGAAGCACACTAAATCGAAATCACATCCAACATCTTACATCTTGTCTGTTCAACTGCCCGTTCATTCTCGTTGCCAAAAATTAATAACAAAAAAAATAAAGTCATAACATTTCATCGCGCGCCATCTAGTGAAAACAGAATCGTCTGTTTATTAATTTGTTTTATAGTTTTTCTTTATAGGCCGTTTTCGACAACTTGTCCAGAGCCATTAAGCCAACATTTAAGGAGTGCGCTGGTGGCTTGCGGCCGCCTGGTAGCCCGTAGGCATATAAGCATTCTGTACCGCGCCAGGAATATAAAGAAAAATCTCTCCTCGTGATTGGATATGACTTCCGATGACATCATTTCATATACGCTTAGGAACTCCTTCACTTTGCTTGCGGTCGAGGGTACACCTCCATACCGCTTGTTTACATGTTGATAGCAGAACCGAAAAGATTATTATCCTGCGTTGTATTTTTGTTGCTATGAGATTATACTTCTTACAATACTGCAGTGTGGTGAATTTAATATAAAAAAATTAGTTTTTTTTTCTAGCGAGAAAAAGTATTATTTCTTCTTGTGTTAACTTCTTGTGTTAAATATGTATTAATATCAAGTGCAGGGGTTTTTAGTAAATTAATTATAAACTCTAATAATTCTTAATTTTAAACCCTTCATATTAAAGGGGTTGTGATTATTAATTCCTCATTTCATGTTCATTATATATACATTCTCTGGAGATGCAGTCTTCGGAAACGTAAGACAAATCAGTTTTTCGAAATAGCAAAAACGACATTCGAGCTTAACATAGAACACAATAAATTCACAGTATTTATAATCAATCTGAAAAAGTAAAATTTATTTTTGAAGTTAGACAAATAAAGATTTGGAACAGAGAAACAGGGATACGTATTTTAAATTGAATAATATCATTTTATGAATATTGCCCATTTTTTGTTGTGTAACATCTTTTGTATCTTTGCATAAAAATAATATTTGTCAGAGAAGGAAGTTTTTATTATTATACATGTGTATTAAATTCAGCTACAATACTGAATACACTTTTTCCTTTCATTTAAGGAAAAGAATATTAGAAATGACTTGGACATTAACACGAAAATAAAATAACATTTGCAAAGGAAATATTTTCTACAATGTGAAAGGAACAGAATGCAATAAAATTTCAATAATAATAATATACTTACCAGTACATAAAGCCTTTACAGTTGGATTGAGATCGTCGTGTTTTGGTTTTTGCACTAAAATCATGAACTCAACTATTTAAATAATCTAAGCGCTTAAGATTGCTTCTGATAGTAATAGCATCTTTGAAAGATTTTATAATTTTATTATTCCATGAAACAGGAAGCCATCTGCAGAACGCTGCAGCTAAATTTGTTCGTTTCAAAGAAAATAAATGATAATTTTCACTCTTCCGTGTAACTCATGCGTATCATTCATCGAAAATAAAACCGTAACAATTCCGTCTAAGCATCGTTACGCCAAGAGAAAATGATGTCGTCGGAAAGTTGTCCAATAACAAAGACGGATTTTTCCATATGCTCGTGGCGCGGTACAGAATGCTTATATGCAGCCCGTAGTCCTATCTTTAGGAACCCTCCAGCCACAACCACAATATCGCCATGTGGCAAAACATTTGCTGTAATCTTAATTTAAAAAATCTGATGTATACACCACATGACTTTCTTCTACGGAACATTAAATTATACGCAATTTTCCTGCATTTCATTTAAACATATTCAATTAACAGTTAACGAATTTTAAATTAAATCTACTTCTTCGATAGAGCATAAACCTAAATAGAATAAACGCACTTCTTAAAGTTCACTATATTTATATACCTTAGCGACACTTCGGCGCTAGATTCACTTAACTGCGTTATATCTCATTTATTTTATAGCTCAGAGTGCACAAAAATCATATCATCTGAAGAATTACCACATGTTCTATTCAAATATTATAATAAATCTAAAACGATGTATAAAAGAAGACAGACAAGACAGACACAGACAATTCAGCGTCGCTTACCTAATGCGCATGTGTAAACTTATGTCCATGTTCCATAGTTATTCCATTGATCAGACAATTATTCCTTTTCTATTTTATTAACTAACATAATAATAAACAAATCAACAAACAAAACTTATAAGATATGTCATCGTGATGGAACACAACCACCATCACGGCATCACAAACATTACGTAACCAAACTGTCTTTTACCCCATCGGGAGGGAAGGAGAAAGATAAAATCCCTCGTTATTAAAAACGGCCTAAAGTCGGAACAAGACATATTATGATTTTATAAACTATAAAAATGGT
>KK119160.1:107777-145027 GCA_000611955.2 Stegodyphus mimosarum
AAGGGGACACGTTTCATTCTTAAGACCCTGATGCGACAGTCACTCAAATCGAGATCAGTCCCACATTCTTTTCCCCACAAAAATTGCAAATATTTACGGTCTTCCTCCGCTATGCTAATTTCTAAAAATGCTCTCTGAATGTCTGCGCAAAATGCTATGGGGTAAGATCGAAACCTCAAGATAATTCTAAGTAAGTCGGGGTTGAGATTGGGACCGCTATCTAAACACTTATTAAGAGAAAGCTCATTTTTTGCCTTATAGGAGGCATCATAACAAATTCTAACTAGTAATTTCCTTTAATTCCCTAATTACACCATGGTGTGGCATGAAATATCCTTCGCTTTTATTACCCGAATTTTGCCCAACCTCTTCGATAATGTTGTCATTTAATTGTTCTTTTAGAATATCCTTATATTTTAAATATAATCTCTTATTTCGCCTGAATGTATTATTTAAGCCGAACAAACGTCTTTTTGCTACATCATAATTATTACTTAATTCATCATGATCCTGTCTCCATAATAATCGAGTTTCGTATCTACCATTCTTATATTTAATGTTTTGTTCAAACGTTTCTACGATCTCCCTATCTGGTTGTGATATTTCCGGTTCTGAAATTCCAATTGCTTCCAAATCCCATAGACATTTAACCCTGTCATTTATTTCTTCCCTTAAAACACTTAAATGGGAAACGTGTACCTTTTCACAATCAAATTCACTCTCCGTACCCTGGATAACATATCCAAAAATACTGTCAGTTGCCATTAATCGTTTGCTTATCTTAACATTTCTTTCCTTTAACACTTCCCAAATAAAGTCTGAGCCAATTAAGAGATGTATTTCTGTTGAGTTTCCAACGTCAGCTAGTTTTATTTGCTTTTGATGCGCTAATTTTCTAATCCATTTTGAAGGCACCTGAATCTGACCCTTCGTAATGTAATCAATTACGATCGCCCTGACTTTAATAGTTTTATGAGCTTCGGAAATGTTCTGCAGTTCAATCTCCACTACATCATAAATCTGCTTTTCTGATGTTTTATTTCCAAACGCATAAATTAGAAGCGTTTCCTGTTTCAGCACCGGTAGACATAACATTTCGACTACATCGCGCCTGACGAAAGTTCGAGTGGCGCCTCCATCAATCAGACAATGTATCTGAACTTTACCCCCATTCAGTCTGGAATTTGTGACAGCAGTGAAAGTTTGCAAATAAGCTGTTGATTCCGACTTATTTTCTTCTATTTTATTTTCATTACAAAGTAGGGATAGTGAATGGGTATTTTCGGAAAGAGTTTCAGATGTAGAATTTTGATCGAGAGAAGAATTAGGCTTTAATTTCTCTTGTTCACAAATCAAATAATTATGGGGTTGTGAATTGGTGCAAATTTTACATTGCTGATTATTCTTTTTAAAGCAGTTCTTTGAGATGTGTCTTTTGCCCATACAAATAAAACATCTTCCTTGACTTAATAACGATTTTTTCCTCTCACTAACACTTAAAGGACAATTTTGGTTTTGGTGCAATTTTGAACAAAAAATGCAGTTTCGATTTTCAACAGTTGAAATAAGTGCCGAAGTAGTAGGAACATTTCTTTTAGGAGAATATGGGTATTTAGATTTTGAATAATTATAATTATTTACCGGCTTACGGATTACGTTTTCAGAAACACTGTTTCTCTGATTTCCTAGCAAAAGTGATGTTTCACGACATTCAATTTCTTTTCGTAAAAATTCTATCAAATCCTTAACATCAAATAATTCCTTTGTTTTCCGTTGCCTATTATATAACAAATTTAATTCTTCGGGAAGTTTTTGTAAAATTATCGGTGCGAGGAGACTGCTGTACGTACCAGCAGCCACACCTAAGGATTCTAGAGATCTAACTTGTATTTCAATAGCGTCATACATTTTTCTTAAAGCAGCTACATTATGTACAGTTTTAACGGAATCTACTAACAACAATTTATTCATATGGCAAGAAATAATTAAATCTGTTCTCCCGAAACGCTCTTTTAGCAATGAAATACAAGAGTCATAGTTCTTCTCAGTTATAGCAAACCCTGACACAGCAGCTAAAGCAGTTCCATTTAAATAAGTTTTTAAATATGCAAACTTTTCAATATTGCTAAGAGAATCGTTGGAGTGTATCGCAACTTCATAAGAATTCCAAAAATCTAACCAATCGTTACAATCTCCACTAAATGTGGAAATATTTATCCTAGGAAGTTTTACCAAGGAGTTTTCGTTTTTAACGCGATTTTCACTTGTACGATTCGACTCGACATTATGGAGCAGGTCATTTTGTTTTACCAGATTTAACTGTTTTTCTAGAGAAATAATGCATCTATCTATTTTCGTTTTCAAAGTAATGCCCGTTTCTTTATACTTTTCATTAGCGGTCAGTTCCTTATCTAATTCTTTAATGTCAATAACCCCTTCAATATCCTCATCTAATTTGTTCAATTCTTGTATTTTATCAAGGAGTTTATTTTTCATACCATGTAACTCATCAATTTTATTTTCTATAGTAAACTCTACGCTTAACTGACGGTCAATTACAGTTTCGATTTTAGTCACGAGTTTTGAGAACAATGTTCTGACCGTTGTTCTTTTCGTTTTTATTCTTTCTATATCCATATTTCTCTTAATTCAGTAATTCAGTATCTTATTCTTAGTTTAAAATCAATAGTTTATCTAAACTAAATTAAATGAGGGACTTACCTCAATCAAAGTAGTCGCATCAGAATCCCAATATTCCATTACTCGCGAACTCAGAACTGTATACATCACGTCCGGAGCGTCACCAAAAATGTGTAAACTTATGTCCATGTTCCATAGTTATTCCATTGATCAGACAATTATTCCTTTTCTATTTTATTAACTAACATAATAATAAACAAATCAACAAACAAAACTTATAAGATATGTCATCGTGATGGAACACAACCACCATCACGGCATCACAAACATTACGTAACCAAACTGTCTTTTACCCCATCGGGAGGGAAGGAGAAAGATAAAATCCCTCGTTAGGGAAAACGGCCTAAAGTTGTAACAGCGCATGCCCTACTGATTTATTCAGTTCGCAGCAAGTCGCTTAACGGCTATATTCAAAATAAAAAATTGAAAGATATAAAAGAACCTAAAACACCAAGTACAGTTAAAACAATTAAAAAAACAGTTTTTACAATTAAAATTGCAAGATCTGTCTCTGCTATTCGACATAAATTTTAATTAGATCCTACAATGAACATGGCGAATTCTCGCGCATGCGTCAATAAACACCAGCACAGGAAGAAGGGTGAAAAGTAACCTTTTATTAATTCAAAGAATAATTATTAATGCAATGGAATAATTTATTAATTCAAAGAAAGGCACGATCTTCATACGTTAAAAACACCGTCAACTTTCGGTGGGAATTTAAATGCAGAATACAAGTCATGTCGAATCTAAAATAGGATAGTGCTGGATTAACACGTTAATTTACAGCTAGCAGGTTGACTGTCAAAAACCTAACAGGCGAGATGATAATAAGCCTTTTGGACATTTCGGATAGCGAGATAGCTACGAAACGTGCGCTGGCTAGAGAAAACACGCTTTAAATAAACTCAGAGATTTACCCGTTTAAATATTCACTTCACTTAGCTTAACCCAGTCGAGAAAAATATTAGGGGACATTGAGAGGTTTAGGAAAGATATCAAATTTAAAATAAATTTGTTATACAAAATAAGGGAAACCTTACAAAATTACAGTTTCTACGCAAAAACAAGCTAGTAACTTAAATGATAATTCCAGAGGAGATTTAAGCATAATTAAATTTGCAATAATAAAAGAAGACGTTACCTTGCTGTTGCGAAGCTTAGTTTCTCTAGATTGGCAACAAATCCGCTGTTCTGCTAAGTTTCAAATGTAAACAACTATGGCTGCAATGGTAGCCAAAAATTAGGCTTAGGCGCACTTAAAAAACTTTTAAATTGTTGATAATTCTACAATTATTGCATGCAGGTTAACTAAAGGCATAAAACCCTTAACAAGTCGGTCCTTTTGAAAGCAAAAAATGCACTATTTACAAACATATAAGAATAAAGAAATTGAGCTCATTGAGTCGAGTACTAGAGTGAATATGCAGAATTTGTGAATACGCAGAATACACAGATTTGTGAATACACGAGTACCAAAGTGAATACACATATTTATGTACTTTTCGTGCGGCCGATTGCAACCAAAACAGGAGGTGCACATATACTTGTTATAGCAGTCCTATATACAAAATTCCAACGTTCTGAGGCTACTCGTTTTGAGTTATGTGAGGTACATAGGTACGTACAGACGCCACGAAAAAAAATCTCTTCAGAATTCATTTTAAATCAGTTTTATAATTTTTTTGGGGAAAAGAGTCCTCTATTTTGTCCTTACATACAGATGTCATGCAAAAACATCGTTAAATTGCATTCGATAGTGGTTAAAATGGTTGTTTCCGTTGAAATATGATACCCTATATTTTTCGCGGTTACAATACTTCCCTTTTACTTCGTACAAGGAAGTAAAAACAACCATAAATAAGGTACAATTACACTCGTTGTAGTGTGTTCACTTACTCGCGTATTACGTAAAATAAAAGCAACCATAAAAAAGATAAAGCAACCATAAAAAAGATAAAATAAAAGCAACCACAAAAAAGATAAAATTACACTCGTTGTATTGTGTTCACTTACTCGTAACTATAAAATTCAATCAATGAAATCTTTTCTCAAAGCTCAACAAAGCCGTCTTTTTACCCTAAAAAAGTTTTTTAGAGTAAAAAGCCTTTTTACCCTCTTTTTACCCTAAAAAATGAAGCAAAGAATCACCCAGAACCCTCCTTTAAAGTATGTTACTTTCTAGCATCACATAAGAAGGCATATTCAAACGAGGTCATCGTGAAGGAAGCTAAGCTGGCAATGTGACAGTTTTTATTTCACGAATTCAAAAATTAAAATGAAATAATCTCGCCTATAAAAGATATAGAATGGGAAAAAAGGGGGGGACATTTCTATAACTCCCGTTCTACTAGGCCCATTGACGGAATTCAGATTGCGTTTTTCATGTCTCGAAGGTGCGACTTAAGATATGTATTAGATTTTTAGATTTATGTATAGCATTGTTCCAATATGGGTACTTTGACACAAAATCGGACTTTTTTTTAAATAACATGTCAATATTTTTTCCATATTTCGATTCTACGACTCAAATTATACCAAACTGCCAAGTTTTGTAAAAAACTCGTGTGAGTAGGTTTTAAATAATTAGCTCTCGAAATTTGATCTCCTCCATGTTAATTGAATTTGGCACATATTTATTAATATCTCTCTTTTTATTAAGCTTACTTGATTTTTCTTTTCCCATTTCGAAATTTAGGTTCATTCCAAATAAAATTCGCCCATTTTTTCTGATTTATTTTTAAAATTCGTATTTTTAAATAATTTTTATAAATTTTTCGGAAACTGTTTTGAGTTTATAACCTGTAAAATTTTTGTCATCATCTTAAAGTAGATGTATTTCTAAAGTAGATGTATTTTTCTATTTGCATACATGCAAAAAATTAGATATTTTTATTCAAAATTTCCTATAACACACGTGAATTAACATTTTGGCGTGTTTTGAAATCTGGCATATTTAATTTAAGCGATAATAACGAAAATGTGTTTTACGAACTCCGTTAAAATTATTTGAAAGTATGAACGATGATTTTTTTCCGCTCGTGGACAATGAAAAAAAGGAAAGGAAAATAGGTTGTTATAAATTAAGATGTTCGCCAAGTGAATTATTCTTGGCGCAAACAGAAAAAAATCCGCCAAGATAAATTTTTAAATTTCTCACCAAAAATTACAAAATTTAATATCTAGGCATAATTTGAGTCGTAGAATGGAAATATGAAAAAAAAAATGGTGTGTCGTTTTAGAAAAGGTCGGATTTTTTGTGTCAAAATACCTTTCGAGATACGAAGAACGCAATTTGAATTCGTCAATCGGTCCAGTAGAACGGGAGCTATAGAACTGTCCCATATTTTTGGGGGGGTGTACCTCTATTACCAAACACGGTGGCATAACGAGTGACGATGTGGAGAACGATAGTTACGTACAGATAAAATCTGATTTGGAAAAGTACGTATTTTTTCCTACATTGATGAGTGCACTGATGTTATTGACTTACCGCAACTACTTCTGATGTTTACGAGACTAGTACTCCTGTGAAAAAGCATTGTCGACTATGTTGACTGTGCTGCGTCGACTATGTTGACGTGTCGACTATGTTGACTACGGTGTGTGAAAAAACACACCGAAGGCGAGACATAGAAGATGCAGTTAAAAACTATATTACTGAAAAACACGTACTAATACGAAAACTCGTCGCAATCACAACCGATGGTGCGCCGGGCTATGGTCCAGAATAATACTGGGTTTATTGGCTATGTAAGCAGGATGGCATATTTTCAAAGCCTGATTCATATCACTGAGTCATTATTTAAGAAAATCTTACCGCAGACAGGCTCAATCTCATAAGTAAGGTGGTTGGTTTTCCTAAAACAAATATAGCCAAAATTTGGGTGACATGAAACGGCGACCTTCTTGGCATTTTTAATCGATATCAGACTGCAAAAGTCAGTGACCTAAATACCCCGCTACAAGAAAATGGAAAAGACGTATCGGAAATGATGAGCTCAATATCTGCTTTTCTGTCTAAAATCGGCTTGTGAAAGAAAAATTTATTGGGAAAAAGCTATTTACATTTTCCATAATTTACTCTCATTAGAAACCTGGAATTTATTACGGAAAGTGTGTTGAAAATCTTCTGTTACTTAGCTCAGAATTTAAAGCAAAACTCCAATGCGTGTTTCCCACAGAGCCCATTTCAGCGTTAGCAAAACATCCTTCCTTTGAATACAAATAATACAAGTGACTTCGTCAATGGAAAAATTGCGTTTTATTAATAAACCCAAGGCCGAATGAGACATTATTCTTCTTCCCACTGATGTAACACACAAAAGCATAGAAAATAAAAGTGATGAAGTTTTTCAGCTTGAAGAGTCATTAGGTTTTTTTTTTTTTTTTTTTTTTTGGAAGCAGGAGACATGAAAAAATAAGCAATACCCTCGCCGGGACTCGAACTCTTTCGGATAAGGGCCGAGTGTGCTACTGTTACACCACGAACGTATGCGCAGGAAGGAGGAAGAAAACACCTTATAAACTTGTAATGTCTAGTTATTAAATTTTCAAAATGACAGCTGAAGTAGGTGCAGGAACCAGACAGGAGAAGAGTTAAAAGAACCCTCTATTTAGCTCTTTAAAACTTACAATGCGTCGACTTGACGCTAGCTGACTACGTCTCACTCGGGAAGTAACTCAACTAACAAGAATTAAACTTAATTCAAAGATATTAACACAACTGTAGACTTTTTCTCAGGGCTCAAATAATCCTGTTACCTAAAACCGGGTTGAAGTCTCATAGAAGCAAAGTAAAAGCAGTAATGCCACTTTAACCAGCAATAAATGCAGAAACAGAAGCTCACACTACAAAGGTACAGCGCTCGCCCACTCATTCTTCACTTTCTTCTAAAACTCAGTATTTAAACCTTTTCTCCTAAAGATAGAATTTGCATTTCTTCACGTGTGCTACCAAATTTAAATATTCTGGCATTGACAAGTAGGGGAATGAATAGGAAAGAAAGCATAAACTTAACTGTTTTGTGAAAATAAATATAAATCCCTACAAACTAATAGACCCTACTGAATTCAAAAACATGCTTAGGTTGTCAGAACTGAGTGTTCGGTGCATATTCTTGGAAAACATCTTCGTGACAGCTTAAAGTCCTGATCTTGAACAGGGAGCTGAATGCAGCTATGTTCTGTGGTAGAATATTGTGATTCAGTGGTAGAAGAACTGCACTTGAAAGGGATTTAAAATCCTCTTTTATTAAATCACAATTATGTACAACCACTTCCCAACTCGAGAGGGATACAGAAAGTAGAGACCACACTTGGGTCTAAAATGAACAATCAGATAAATTTAAACTAAAACTAAATAGAAATTAAGTAGTCGTTGCTCGCAGAGCTATAACGCGATGTTGGCCTCTAAACTAAATGGTGCGTAGCAAGATTTAACTAATACTGACGCACTTGGAATTACTTCAATAAGCAATCACGTAAAAGCGCTACGGCTTAGAATTTAAATGCTAGCTGGTCAGGCGAACGTCGAACAGAATGACCGTGATCTGAGACTAAAAGCTCTCTCACACTGAGAGGTTCCTACCTCTCGCTTAAATATAACTTGGCTCCCCTTCAAATTAGCATAAAGCTGAAACGCGCGCTTCTTCTAACGGGAAGTTGAAATGAGAACAGATAGAAAAGTATAAATTAAAATAAAACTTTGTTAGTTTAACTAAAACCTTGCAAAGTATGTACTAACAGTGAAAGCAGTTTTTCGGTCAACATACCTCTGTGAGAAGTGTGTGTGTGTATAGTCTTCTTCACAACTTAAAATAAGAAAAGCGAATGCAGAAAAGTATTGACTCCAGAGCATGTGAAAAAAGAAATACTGATAAGTTGTCGGAAAATATTAATCATCAAATATCTCATTAATACCTAGTTAATGACTTACCGCAGAACTCAATAAGTTATTTGACAATTTAACAATTATTAACAGTTAAATTGTCTTATATTTAGTTTATTAATATATGTTTTAATATATCTTCTAATTTGAAATAAAATTAGTTCGTACCCACACCACATTTGCGTTTTATTAGTAGATTTTCTTCAATTTTCTATAAGTTTATATTAATTTTCCTTATTATTAGGAAACACAAAATCGTCTAGTAAAATCCCATATTTTCGTGAAATTGTTATTGTTCCAAACGTAAAATACCGGATGCACGCGAAGCAAGGCAGAAATTTAAAAATAGCCCTTAAGGCAAAACCGACTGGACACCATAGCAGTATGGTAGTAATTATTTTTTCCACAAGCCAAACTTGAAAGATTGTCTTTCATTAAGTCAAATTTCAGAGAGTTGGCTTTTTTTTTCTTCAACACAATTAGCTTTAAAGAATTCATTGGTCTTTTTCTTAGCTTTTTGCCAAAAAAAATTTACATGTTATAATAGTCACGCGCAAATCTTTATAACTTTCAATAATTCTTTTTGCTCAGCAATTATATTTTCGAAAAACTGAAACCGCTTTGTAAGACATCTTATTATTTGAGAACTCCACGAACATTAACAAGCGAATAATCGCTTAAGTGTGTGAATAAACACGTAAGGAATTACCCTTTATTTCTCAGAATAAATATAATCAACTCCTAACTTGGAGTATACACAAAGCCTCCACTTGGGCTTGAACTTAAATAATTATGAATTTAAACTAAACTAAGCTTAACTAAAACTATCTGAAAGGTATAGCCGAAGTTATCAGAAACCTAAGTAGTTGGCCCCTGAATATTAATTAAATCGGCGAAGCCAAGCAAGGGCCTAAAGTATGGCCGAACGTAGTAGCTAAGAGATAACGTAGCCAAAAGCAAACGCGCGCTAGTCGGGAAAATCAGACTGTCTCTGTAGAAGTCGGTGAAGCATCGACTTAAATAATGCTCTTACTCATTTGCATTCACTGCGTTTCTGAAATTACATTCTGGCAGAAATTGTAAGCTGAAATTAGAATAAATAGGAAAGAATCGTAACTTAAAATAACTGTTAATAAACTTAGGATAAACCTTACAAACAATATCACAAAATAATTTTAAACTGAGCATATCTTTAGAATTTCCTATACAGAGTCTCACGCACTGGAGAATAAAATGTTTTTTCTGTACAACGTTCCCATTGCTCGCTTTGAGATCCTTGAGTTTGTTCATCTAAAATTCGTTAAAGTTTTACGACATATGAAATCGATAATAAAATAAAAGCCAAATTTCATTGGGCTTCCAGATGCCCATATTCGCAGCAGGATTACGTCATTCAAAATTCGATGGCTCTAGGTACCGTCGTTTTATCACGATGAGAGAAACATACATACATTTATGCACACTCTTCATTATTTAATTTCTTTAAATATAATACAAGACTACAATATTTGGTGGGAACAGTTTGAAAAGTGAACCGACATTTAATGTCTCCGACACAAAATCGCATAACGAAAACAATAGTCCTTTAGGGACAAAGCCCCTTTGGACTAATAAACAGAAAAATCCATATTCAAAATCCAACTAATCATCAACCTGAGAAACTGCGCCTGTGATTCATCACTTTTCAATAGGTTAAATTCGTATTTCCTTCATGTTTGTTTTTGGTTCTGTCTTTGGTCCATGGCATGTCTTTCGTTATATGTTTATTTGGTTTCAACTAATATTCATCCTTTGAATTTCATTACTATCAGAAATTTAAATGAAGTTACCGATGACAGGAAAGGTGCTTAGTATTCACAAATAAATTAAAATGATACTGATAATTAAAGTGTTACTGATAACAGAAAAGTATTCACAAATAAATTTAGGTGATAAAAAATGATAATAATAGCAATACCAAAATTCATAATCCAACTTATCATCAACCTGAGAAGCTGGCCCGTCACTCATCACATTTCAGTAGGTCATGGAAATTCGTCTTTTGTTCGTGTTTATCTTTCAAATAATATTCAACATTCGAATTTCATTACCACCAGGAATTTAAATTCAAAACCACCAGGAATTTAAATAAATTTATCGATCACGGGAAAGATGCTTAATATTCACAAATAACAATGCCCTTGTTAACCAGAAAACTTCAAATGACGGCGAACGCCAAGACTAAAACATTATACTGAGGATCTCTACACAAAAATGTATTCATTTAAAGCCCATCTTCTCAGTTCATCCTCGGAGAAGTGGATAAAATCACTGGATACTGGTAATTATACTCGTCCTCATATCCCATTAAACAATCTGGCTACTTAAGATTTTATTGAATTTACTCACGATTTTACGATTCTCATGGGAAATAAACACACGTGAAAGAACAATTACATGAAGAATGATGTGATACACTTGAGAAGCGATCATTTGTAAAATGAGAGATTCACATTGTAGAGACATTAGGTTATTTCGAAGCAGGAGATGGGAAAATGAGCAATGCGCTCGCCGGGACTCGAACCACAGACCTCTCGAATACGCGCCGAACGTGCTAACCACTACACCACGAAGGCAGGAGAAATACCTTATATACTCCTCCTTTTAAGGGGCGACTGGGGATTAGGGAACCCAATCGCCAAATCCTGGTGGTGGAGAATCATTATCCACCACCCCTTTTTCAGTTCGGGCTCCCCTGTAGAGACATTAGGTTATTTCGAAGCAGGAGATGTGAAAAATGAGCAATGCCGTCGCCGGGACTCGAACCATGGACCTCTCGAATACGCGCCGAGCGTGCTGACCACTACACCACGAAGGTATGCCAAGAAAGAGGGAGCAATATCTTATAACACGAGCAAAATCCGGAAACTTTATGCAGACAATGGAATATTCTCCACGAAGGCATCGTTTCCTTAGATAAATAACAGTTTTGTTCTTCTCCTTAATCAATAACCTGTAGAGACATTAGGATTGTTGATGACCTGAAAAATATGCAATTCCCTCGCTGGAATTCGAACTTCGGACTTGTCGAATACGCTTCAGGTATGCTTCCAATTACACCATGAAAGCATGCGGAACGGAGGGAGAAAATTACATTGTATATGCTCCCTTTTTAACGGGCGACGGGAAGCAAGACGACCCAATCGCCAAATTCTGGTGGTGAGTTCGAGATTACGTTTTCTTTTTTATGTTAGAGACGTGAAAAATATGCAATGTCCTCACTGGGACTCGAACCCTGGATCTCTCGAACACGCGTCGAATATGCTTCCAGTTACACCCCGAAGGCATGCGGAAAAGAAGGAAAAAATACTTTATAAACCAACCATCGCTAGGTCCTGCTTGACTCTTCTGATTATTAAATCTTCATCCTTTCAACAGGATTGAAATGAAATAAAGGAACTAAAAAGGAAATCTTATAGCAGAATTGGTTATTTAAAATAAAACTTAACAAATTCTTCTATCCACTTTTGAAACTATTTACCTTTGTTAAAGAGAAATGTTAATAGTTTGATTATTTCTTTAAGTTTCTATACTTTAGCGTGGATAATCAGGGAAGAGACATCATTAATAATCTCAGAAATTTAAACAATCTTTTAATGGTTTTCATAATAAACGGCAATATTTATTGCGAAAGCTGCAACAATTTGAACATGAGATCTTTAAATATAAAGAAACATTTTTATGCCTTATGAGATCTTTAAATATAAATGAAAGATCTTTATACCTCGAAACTCATGCGAAATGTTTTTCTTTAAGAACTGGAAACGTATTTGAAACTGAGTAGTTCCCTTTCCACATGCATACAAAAATACATGTTTATCTCCTACAAAACGAATTTTTTTAAAACAAAAAGTGGTGAAGCCTTGTTGATAAACGCTGATACATCAAAGCTCGGTTTTGTCAAAAACTACTACTTTATTTCACAGACGATTCACAGAAATTCCAAAATAATTGAACATTCTCAAACGAAAAAATTCTTTCACTATCTTTTATTCTGAGATTTATGTATCATTCAAGATATTCTTTCGAATGATAACTTTGACGAAATTTTATATTTAACTATACTTCTTTTTCTTTCTTCTTCGGAGAAGATAGTTCCAAGAAATATAAAAGAAATCAGGAAAGCTTTAACCAGAAAGAAACGGATAAAAGAACTTTAAAAGCAAAAGGAATAAAAACACTCAGACTCAAAAACTGAAGAGAGAGAAAAAGGAAAATAGGAACAGCTCCGGATATCCCGACGTAGTGAGAAGGAAATAGAGGCGGTTATAGTCATTTCCTAAAACTTAGCAACTGACACGGTGCGGATTTCCTACAATCAACTTATAGCCCTGGTATTTTAAAAGAAATTGCTTAACGAACTCTCTTCTTTTCTTTCTTTTTCCCATTTCTGATTTTCTACAATGGCTCATTTTCGGTTCGGTTGCATCATAATATTTTGAAACTTCAAGAAATAATTTAAGATATTGGAAAAAGAGGTTTTTAGCTGCTTTAGCAATGTCATTCAAGGAGAGATGTGTGGAGATTTACTTCTGTTATGTTAAAAGAGTTGTTTTCAAAAGTCATTTCTTTGATTTTCTTTTTGAGTTCAATATATCACCAGATATCCGGACTCCAGATATTTGGAGCTCCAATAATCAGGGTTTTGTTCTTCTTTCTAAGTCGAGAAAAATTATGGTTTTTGGTTTGTCTAAGCATTTTTGATTTTTTAGAAACTTCATTTAACATATGTATATGCAGTATAGTGCATACTTTTAAAAAGCTATTAAATAATTTAACCCTTTGACTACTAGCGGGACATATATGTCCCACTAAAAGTTTAAAAATTATTGCAGGGTCAAAAGGTACCTAGAATCACCTAAATGTTGGGATCATCTTCCAATGGTTGGAAAATCAAGACTGTGGAATCAAGAATGTTGGATCTGTGCTTGTGCAGAAAGTGCATTTGTGTGCACAAATGAACATAGAAAAACGAACAAATATGGGTTGCCCAATGTGTAATGCTGGGTTATGCAAAGAATGCTTTTTACTCTGTACCATGCAATGTAAGTCTATTTCATATAATAAAATTTTCCAGAATAATAGGTGTGCTTATGGTAAGTCGATCGCTACGTGTGGGACATACGTATCTCACCATCAACTACGGCTGGGACATAGGTATCCCAGCCTTTGGCATAAAAACCGTTTGTCAAAAAGTCCCAAATGCTAAATTTACCTTACTTCTGACATATTTTGTTCATTTGGATAGAAAACGGAGTAATTTTTTTAATTCGTAGTCAAAGTGAATGTTTATGGCATGCCTAAATAGCAGAAAGCAATTACATGCTGTACATACACATACTTCCTTTTTCTTTATATCATGAATAATTTTTTAACCATAACAAGCATTTCTTTTAAAAAAGTAGACTAACTGAATGCTATCCAACCCGCGCCCTTCAAGACCTTGCATTCCTCAGAAACTATTGATACTGTCCTCGTGGTACACTCGAAAAGTAAAAGAAACAATTAGTAGAAGTGGTGCAGAAATTTGAAAAAAAATATTGACTTTAAAATATTGGATCTTTTGTGAGATATAACGGTATATTTAATTATACTCGCGACTTTTGATTGAAGAGTAATTAACAAAACTTTGTTGAGTCATTAGGTTATTTTGAAGCAGGAAACATGAAAAATGTACAATGTCCTCCCTGGAACTCGACCTGGACCTAGTGAATATGCGCTGAGTGTACTATCGTTACACCACGAAAGCATACTGGAAAGGGAGAGAAAATACCTTATAAAGATACTTCAAAGAGTGACAGCATTGCAAATAAAATTTTAATTTGCAGCAGTCTCCCATTCAAAGCAACAACTTCATACCCTCTGGAATGGTTAGGATATTTTAATTACAGCACTACCGAAGGATATCTCCCTAAGGGGGGGGGAGGAGATGTCTTCGGGAGGAATCCTTTTAAGGAGACTTTGCTCATATTCACGTTCACGGGAGAAAATACATGACAGTTTTCGTGTGCTAGACAGTTAGTCAGGATATGAACCCAAGTACTGTCTGGATAAATTTTCACAAACGCTCCTTGTTCATAACATCTTTTTTTTTTTAACATGCATGTCAAGTAACATTGTTCAAACATACAAAAAAACTAAAATAAGAACGAAACGTTTAGACTAACATCTTAAATTTACTTTGAAGCTGAAGCCGCGTTTATTAGACTGCATTCGCACGTTAATATGCAAATATAGATTCCAAAATGGAAATCAATATTTCTGTTAAAACATTATGTTAATTTCTTTTATTGGGAAATCTTAATTAAAATCTTCCGAATAAAAGATAAATATAATTTTATTAAACGAAATAGCAGTATAAGTTATATTATTGCCGTTAATTAATATTAAATTCTTGCTACGGCCCTTAGCATAGATTTATTCTGCGAAACTTCGAAAAGTTGAGCCCCCATTACTGGCATTTGTAGTCTGGGCGATACCATGAAAGAAATTTTTACTTTAACAATGCGCGTCGAAACTGCAGGCAATTATTTTCTATTCCAAGAAAGAAAATGTTTTCCAGAAAGGAAATATAAGTAGTTAATAATGCTTACATTTCCTTTTCCTAGTCTGCATTAGTCCGTAAAAGTTAGTTAATGCAGAACTGGATCTTAATAAAAATTGCTTTGATTTACTTCAGTGTAAAGAAAATTATTTTCAATGTTAGTGAAAGTCCTACCCAAAAAAGCAATAATGTAATTAAAACAAATAATGTGATGAATATGAATAACGTAATTAATGCAAATAATGTAATTGGTGCAATTGTTGTAATTAATGTAACACGCAATTAATGTAATTAATGTAAATGATGTAAAATGTAATTAATACAAATAATTAATGCAAATCGTGCAAATAATGTAAGTAATGTAAATGTTGTAAGTAATGTAATAAATGTAAATGTTGTAAATAATGTAAATGACGTAAATAAATAATTAATATAAATAATGCAAATGTTGTGAAATAATGCAAAAGTTGTAAATTAATGTGCAAGTACATTACTTGCATTTATTGCAAGTAATGTAAATGATGTAAATAATATAATTATGCAAATAATTATATTAATGTAAATTATGTAAATAAATAATGTAAATCATGTAACTAATGTAAATGGTGTAATTAATGTAATTTATTTAAATAATGTAATTAATGTAATTACCGTAAATAATGTAATGTAAATTATAATCTTAACTATTTAAAAAATTAATTTAAATAATGTAATGAAATAACTTTATTTATATTATTTATAATGCATTTTCATAATTTTTATTATGCATATACATTTTATTTTATATGTAATTAGTTACGTAAATAATGTAAATAAAATTTTTATGTAATTTTTTAAATAGACACTTACACATTTGTCGTGAATAAATTAACTCAATGGCGAGAATGTATACCACTAGGGGTGGTCTCATATTATTCTCGCTTAAGAACACATAAATAACAAAGCCAATATGCAACCTCCACTCTCCCATTCAAACTAATATTCAACTTCCGCTAACTGCGATACAGTCCAGCGGGACGATAAATTAAAAATAAATATTTTCATTTAGAGGAAAATAAAATGCAGTTACATCTCAATGCGAACAAAAACCTATTTAAAAGCCAAAATAACATATCCCCTAAAAATTTCTTTTTGAGTTCACATTTTGATAAGAATTTTCCGCTTTCTCAACAGATGAAATTTGCCACACCTTTTTGCTTTTCCCATGGAAACGTTCTTTTTTAGTACGTTTGTTTTAGTGCAAATACGTTTTTTAGTACGTACGTTTTTAGTTCATTCGTTCGGTTTTAGTACCAATATCAGTTTTAAATAAAATTAAAATAATAATAATAGTAATAAATTTAAATAAAATAAAATAAGCTAAATAAAATAGAGCATTAATATTTTCTGTTAATTGTATTTTCCGCTAATATTACAATTCAGGTATCGAACGGAGTTTGTCAGATTTGAAGCTTCAAGGCACTCTAGTTACAATTATGATTTCTTTCTTGCATTAGGTAGTTTGAGTATGTCCCATGTTTTTACCAGTATATTTACTGTAAATGGTCCTTAAATTTTTAAAGGATTTTTTTCCCGAAATCGAAGAGGTAAAGTCGCTGAACGGTCCCAGGTTCGACTCCACGAACGGGCTGGCTGGATTGGTATTTCCGTGATTTTCTCCATGTGCAACTTGTATGCGAGTCAACTTGTCTTAAAAAGTCCTCGACGAAGGTATCCTTTTTTATCAGATAGCCCTTTGCCAGACAGCCATCGAGGCTTTGCCGTAATCACATAAACCAAAACCAAACCAAACTGAAATCCAAACACTGGCTAAAATAATGCCCTTAAAAGCCCATTACTTTCACTTTGAGTTACACTGCTGGTAATGGATAGCATCCGGAAGCAGAATTAGAGAAGACACAACAACGCGCAACTCGTTCTGCTTTGAATTATATTGATATGAAATAAAATTCGTGACACAATGCAAAATGTTACAGTTGAAGAAATTAATAAGATTTTTACGATGCGAATAAGCTAAAAAAATAATAATTCTTTTTATACAATTTCAAATTTATCCGCATTATTTTAAGCTGCACGTTCCGAACTTCTAACTTTATAGTTTGGCTGACGGAGCACTTTCCCATCGCATTTTTGTTGTTGCGCATTTATTATGTTAATCTGTTAAATCTGGCAACTGGAAAGTATGTTTAGTCTCTGATAACTGGCAACTGGTATATTCCATTACGCAGTAGAAGAACGCTGACTCGCGGCAGCCGAAGTCATAGTCGTAACTGTTCCTACTCTCTTAATCATAAATAATTAAACGATATCGTTGGTAACGCATTTCTTTACTACGCACGCTACCTACGCGCATTTTTTCGTCCGTCGACCCGCAGAACCTAGACCTATGAATTAAACGCTATCGGTTTGAAACCAAAAGTAAACAATGACCATGGATACCGCAGCTTTAAATCGCAAACGCGGAAACATCAAAAGACGATTAACAAGGATTTCAAATGCTGTAACAGCCGCAGAAAAGCAAAATGAACTGGCTGTCGCGCATCTACAAACTCATTTGGATACAGTGGTAAATATTCATGACACGTTCGAGTGCTGAAAAACGACTATTACAGAATACTCAAGAATGATGAGTTTGAAGAAGCGGAAGCTTTGCTGTCTCAAGTGGATGAGGATACTCAAAAATTAGAGGTAAGTCTAAAAACCTTTATTAATAAACTTAAAAACTAAAGTTATAAATCTGCAACAAATCTAAATAGTGACAGTCCTACACACGAAAGTTATTCTGTATGTAATGATCAGTGTAAAAGGGCTTTAGTAAAACTGCCAAAAATTCCTCTTCCAAATTTTAGCGGAAAATTTGAAGAACGAAATTTGTTTAAGACTCAGTTTAATAGTTTAATCAAAGAAAATCCGGAACTTTCCGAAAATGAAAAGCTTCATTACTTACGAGAGGCTTTGAACGGAGAAGCCAAATCATTAGAAGCATCAGACGATAACTTTTCTTCACTTTTTAAAGCTTTAGAACAAAGATACGAGAATAAAAGAATAATTGTAGACTGTCATATTGAAAACATTCTAAATACTCCCATCAATAAAACATGAATCGGCTAAAGAGCTTCGCATCATGTTAGACAATATTAAAAAAAATCTTAGATCGTTAAAAATCTTAGATTTCACAAGAGATAAACTATCAAATGTTTTATTATTGAATGTTGTTCTTGACAAATTAGATCGCGAAGCACTTAAACAATATGAGCTAACACTAAACGATAATGAAGTACCAGATTTTGATAGATTTTTGGAATTCGTAGAAAGAAGATGTCAACTTTTAAATAGCATCAGTGCTAACGTTCCATCTGAATTTAATTCGGAACGATCGAAGTCTCTTTTGGTTAAATCTAATAAATCACCCAAATTGTGTATCGCTTGTAAATCGCAATCGCATACATTGTGTCACTGCGATAAATTTAAACAAATGAAATTATCTGAACGAATTAGTTTGGTAAAAAAAACATCGGCTTTGCTAAAATTTCATTTATTATCTCAGTATAAATCGAACAGTATTTGTTATATTTGTAAGAATCCTGTCATCATACATTCTACATGCTCATGTTCGTGCTCATGCTCGTGTTCCAGTGCTCATGGTGTAGACACCACGGGGACGTTAGAGCTTCAGGAACCAAATCAACAAAACATGAACTCGTCAAGGTCAATTGATTCGCATCCGCCAGAAAATGCTCGTATTTCTTTCTTCTCAAGTGGAATTAATAAAAGTGTTCTGATAAATACGGTAATAATTTATGCCAGAAATTCAGCTGTTGAAAGCAAACCGTTGAGGGCGATCTTGCATTCGGCCACTGAAAGTTCATTTAATACTACGAGAGCAGCCGATGCGTTAGGTTTGAAGAAAGAAAAAGTAAGCGTTCCGATAAGTGGATTAAATGACACATCGCTAAACATTACGAAAAACGTTTCAGCTTATCTATCGAATGAAAGTAATGATTCACATTGGGAAATTGACTTACTCCCTAACATATCTAATTTGACACCTTCCAAAAGAATTAATGTTTCAAATTTTTACATTCCAAAGAAAATCAAACTTGCTAACTCATATTTTTCGTTCCTCAAAAGGTCGATATTCTGTTAGGTGCTGAATTATTATTCTCAATTTTGAGAGGTGATAAAATTGGGAGGCAATTGCAATCAAGCTGTTTTGGGCTACCTTGTTTCGTGTAGTATTTCAGATAATAATTTGTGTTATACACCAAAGCACAGTTTCTTGTCTAAAAATTTAGAAACTCTCAACAAAACCCTCACAAGCTTCTAGGAAATAGAAGAAGCAGAACCACGCAAAATTTGTAATGACGAATTAAATTATTGCAATGACTTCGCGAAAACACATTACAGGAAACCTGACGGTAGGTACGTGGTTGAAATGCCGCTTAAGCCAGAATCTTCGGAAACAATGTTACGAAATTCTAAAGGCATGGCACTGAAAAGACTAGATCAGTTGTGGACGCGCATGAAACAGGATCTTACCTTGAAAACACTTTACGTAGAATTTCTTAATGAATATCAAAATTTGGATCATATGGAGGTGAAAGATGATACACTTATAGATGAAGGGTATTATCTACCACACCACGGCATACTGCGTCCCACCAGCAAAACATCTAAACTAGGCGTGGTCTTCAAGGCGAGTTCGAAAACGTCAAGCGAGCATTCCTTAAATGATTTATTGTGCAAAGGAGGAGTGCTTCAAGAAGATCTATTCTCGATTCTAATTAGATTTTTCGCCTTTACTGCTGACATCAAACAGATGTTCAGAATGATTGAAGTTAATCTTTCGCAAACTAAGCTTCAAAACATCTTATGGAAAGACCGCAAATTCACGCCGATTAAAGTTTACCAATTACGAAGTCTAACGTATGGGACCGCGTCCGCCCCATACTTAGCCACTGAAGTTTTACAACAAATTGCCTTAGATGAGAGAAAGGACTTTCCTTTAGCTTCAAGAGCAGATCTTCAGGATTTCTACATGGACGATTACCTTTCTGGTTTCTCAGAATTCAACGAGTTAGAAAAACTTATGTCAGAATTAAAGCAACTTCTCCGAAGGGGAGGAATGACTTTGCACAAGTGGTGCAGCAATAAGGCACCATCCACAGAACTGCAAGAGTCACGCTTGATCGAAATTCTGAAGAAATAATAAAAACGCTAGGTAAGTTTTTGAATAGTTTAAGTGACTCCTTTACGTATACATTAAGCATAAGCGCTAATCCTAGCTTCATCAAGAGAGATTTACTATCTCAAATAGCAGGCATCTATGATCCACTCGGACTCTTGGGTCCTGTTAAGGTAAAAATCTTTATGCAACAGTTGTGGTTGCTTAAGCTAGATTGGAACGAAACACTAGCTCCAAATAATGCCGAACAATGGGAAAATTTTATTAGAACACTACCACATTTGGAATATATTCATGTACCGAGATCTTTTTTAAAAACCGATACCAAGTTGGTAGTACTTCAAGATTTCCCGGACGCATCTTCAAAGGCTTGGTGCAGCTATATACATCCAAATTGTGTCCAGAACCGGTGAAGTAAACAGTACACTTCTTTGTAGCAAATTCCCTACAAAATGTGTTGCCCCTACAAAGTTCATTACAATTCCACGTCTAGAGCTTTCTGCATGCCTTCTTCTCGCAAAACTAACGGAAAAGGTTTTAACAGCTGTTAAACTTCAGACTGTTAAATTGTACTCTAATTCTGCAACAGCCCTAGCACGTATCAAGACTCCTTCAGATCTGCTTAAGACATTTGTAGGCAGCCGAGTATCGCAAATTCAGCAGATATCTATGGAGTTCGAATGGCATCATATTCCTTCAGAGTTCAACCCAGCAGACCTGATCTCCAAAGGACTGGAAGTTAAAGCACTTGCCGCTAGGGAATTTTGGTGGAAAGGACCAGACTTTTCAAAATTAAATTGACTTGTTCCCCAGACTGTGCAAAACTCCAGTAGTACAACAGACAAACTTTATACTGATGAACTCAAGACCGTTTCTAAACTGACATTAAGTTTAAATAATGACTCTTTTTTTTAGCTCACTTAATATCAGTAACAATTTTTATAAACTAATTAGAATTTTAGCCTTTAGTTTTAGATTTTGCAGAAGGTGTAAATCTCTTAAAACGCATACAAAAGAACTCACATGCGAAGAATATGAAGGAGCAGAAAATTATCTGCTAATACACATACAGGTAAACCATTTTCCTGCGGAGATATCAACTTTAGAAAGGGGATCTTCAGTTCCACCTACCTTAAATTTTTGAATCCCTTGGATCCAGTGGATTAGTAAGAGTTGGTGGTAGACTTTCACATTCAGATTTAAATTTCATTCGTAAACATCTGGTTATTCTGAGAGCTGGAAATAAACTAGTAACTCTGATATTTCAATACTATCACAAGCGAGATATTCACCTTAGTCCTCAAGCCCTATTAAATACTGTACGTATTAAATATTGGCCACTTGGTGGCAGAAGTACGGCACGAAAGGTCGTCCATGAGTGTGTGGAATGCTTCAATAATAAGCCAATTGTTGCAACCCAGATTATGGGAGATTTTCCCTCAGAGCGAGTAATGCCTAGTTCCCCATTTTTAAATGTAGGAATACATTTATGTGGACCCTTTGAAATTAAATGTTAAGACCAGAGAAAGGGTACCTTTCAAAAAATCTATGTAGCTATATTTGTATGTATGGCGACTAAGCTATTCACATGGAATTTGTGTCAGATCTTACTTCAGAAGCTCTAATTGCAGCCGTAAAGAGATTTGTTGCACGACGCAGCAAGAGTTCAATAATTTTTAGTAATAACGCAACCAACTTCACTGGAGCTTCTGCAGAGTTAAAGCGTTTGCATAAATTAATGCTAAACAGTGAGGACATTTCGAGCTTGTTAGCCTCAGACGGTATCAGGTGGAAATTTTTGCCTCCTAGGGCACCCAATTCCGGCGGCCTTTGGGAGGCGGGTGTAAAAGCCTTCAAGTATCATTTAAAAAGAGTGTTCCGCTAAGCTAACCCTGGAAGAATTTCTAACATTAATGGTTGAGATCGAGGGCATCCTCAATTCACGGCCACTCTCACCCTTATCTACTGATACAGATGATCTTCAAGCACTAACTCCTGGACATTTTCTGATAAGGAAACCGAATTTAATTGACAAAAGAGATAATCTTCTAAATAGGTGCCAGAGGACTTAAAAATTAGTTCAAAACATTTGGAAATGCTGGCAAAACAGCATTTCTTTACTACGCTGAACTACGCACGCTACCTACGCACGCCCATGCCACATGCATCGCATGCATTTATGATTAATATAGGAATTTCTGAGACGACTTCCCCCTGTATTAACTATAAAATCTATTTTTAATGTGCTTAATGTAGTATATACTATTTCTGCTTATTTTGCTTCTAATGCATGAAATAAAACTTGATGAAAGTGATGCCACCGGAGCCTGTTTTAATTATTTGCTTTATACTGCTATTTAATTAACAGTTTTTGAATTTCGAATATTAATAATTTTGCTTAAAATCATTTATTTAGTATTATGATTTGAAAACTATGACTTTCAAATTTAATATTTTATGGATATTGCAAACATCCATGTAGATATCAAAAGGAAAATATAATTATCCAATTATCAAGCAAATATTCCCGCCCAAACACAAGTTATTTATTTAATAAATGCCCACAGTAATTCCACAGCGTGAAATAAATAATTTATTTCACGAGATAATTAATAATTAATAATTTCAAATTAATAAATTATTCCTTTTCAACAATTTCAAATTTTTAAACATGTAGAGTCATTAGGATTTTATTTCTATACTGGAGACGTGAAAAATAAGCAATGGGACTCGAGCCTCGGAGCTCTCGAATACGCGCCGAGTGTGCTGGTCATTGCTCAACGAAGGCATCCTAGGAAGGCGGGAGAAATACCTTATATACTCCACCTTTTAAAGGGCGACTGGGGTTTAGAGGACCCAATCGCCAAATCCTGGTAGTGAAAAAACATCATTCACCAGCTTTTAGTTCAGGCGCCACTGTAGAAGTCATTAGCATTTTATTTCGATGCTGGAGACGTTAAAAATGAGCAATGCCCTCACCGGGACTCGAACCTCGGAGCTCTCGAATACGCGTCGAGTGTGCTAACCATTCTACCACGAAGGCATGCTAAGAAGGCTTGAGAAATACCTTATAGGCATACGCTAAGACGAGGATCTTATTCATGACATAAACCTTCAAGATTGTACATGCAATCGCAAGTTTCCGAATACGTTCGCCCATGTGTAACGTGTACACGAGTCAGTTTCCCTTAAAAAGCCTTCCATGAAGGCATTCCATCCTTTAGGCAGATAGGCTATAATCAAATAAACCAAACCGAATATCTTCGCATGTTTTGCTAACCTGTTCTCTCTCACCATGCAATAAAACCAACAGAGGATAGGGTCGCAAGATCTATGACAATCTTTAAGATAGTTGCAACTGTCAGATTATTTTCGTAAATATCTGATACAGAAACGTTTTCTTATGATGTGCTTTCATTTACCGTAGCGTCATTCAGCGAATATGGAGAATAATTCCCAATGACCTTTTCTCTTTAGAACATAGAACAAGGAATAAAAATGGCCACCATATATATTTCTTAGAATGAAACTTTATTTGTACAGCAAAAAAAAAAAATCTTCTTTTGCGCAATGCAAAAATTTTTAATTTCCGGCTTATTGCTCGTGTTATTATGGAAGGTTGACGAAGAAAACGAGAAAATTCTTTGGTAGAAAGAACAAAAAGAAGTCTTAAAATTTTCTTTTTGTCTGCAATTTCTGCTTCGATTGTTTTTAACTAAGAAAAATGTCATCAGAGATTTAAATAAAAGAAAAGGAAATGAATGTTAAGAAAAAAGGAGGCGTATATAAATAAAAGAACCTCGTAGAAAAAGTGATCGAGGTAAAATAGTAATTTTTTTTCTTTTAGTCTTTCTTGTTTTTAGAATTTATTCTTAAGCTTCTCTTGTTGTTTTTACTGTTATTATTAGACTGTATTTCCTATAAAAGTATAAATCACAATAATATACAGCTCATTTTCCTTCTTTCTCTTTCGGTTGTCAGTTTTATCCATTACAACGCTTGTATATGAAACAAATATCATAAAAGCTCTTTTTGAAGTTTGAACCTTAGTGGCGGAAACATTTTGAAAGAAGTGTATTTTTGAGGTCTGATGGCTCACAAATTTCTTGGAACTATGGCATAAATCGTATGCCGATGAAAAGATAATTTAATCTAAAATGTAAAGCGATGATATTCAGGAATGATATATTACTAGAGCAGCAGTTATAAAGAAGAAAACTGAAATACATACAGAAAACGAAATATGCAAAATTTCATTCTGCGGCAGTTAATGATTAGTGGGATAACCTCTAGAAACATTAAGTTATTTTGAAGCAGAAGATATAAAAAAATGAGCAATACCCTCGTCTGGACTCGAACCTGGAATTCTCGACTACGCGCAGAGTGTGCTATCGTTACACCACTGAGGATGCAGAGAGGAGGGAGAGGCACCTCAAATAACCCCGGTTAGGGAAGACAACATACAGTGCTTCGCGGGAATAGCTTAACAAGAAACTGCAGGAAAATTGTGTAGATGTGGCCTAGGCCAGTGAAAATGAAAGTGTCTTACTTTGACACTTTGAAATTGGGTGGAAGAAATTAAAACTATTTATAGGGGGTTCCGATAAATATGGGTTGCATAGGGCCGTAAATTAATGTCAATTTGTAGGAGCTCGTATTTAAAATTGTCTGAATAATTCACCTCCGCGTTGGTGATGGCTTTGTTGAAAGCGTTATTGTTTAATTTATTGCTGAATAACGCCAGATTTTGGAGTTTAAGGTCTCTGGGTAGCTGTTCATTGCAAACGAACCAGGGGGCTCCTGCGATTTTTCGTAAGTAGTTGTTTTGAAAAACCTGCAGTTTATTTAATACGGAGGTGGAAACAGAGCACCATGCAGGGGAGGCGTATGTAAGGATGGGCCTTAATATTGATGTGTAAATGTGCTTCTTGCGAGCAAGATCTAGTGGTGAGGAGGCATCAAGAAAGTTTCGGAGCTTCCTAGAGACCCTAGTGGCTTTTCTGATGGCCATGAAAATGTGAGGACCCCATGTAAGAGAGCCGTTAAAACGAACTCCCAAGTATGTAGCCTCTCTGACTTTAGGTATTGTTTCATTAAAGAAGGTCAGTTCTCCATCAATGCTTTTTCTTCTGTGCCGTCCTATGAGTAATAATTTAGATTTTGTGGCATTAATGGACGTCCTCCATTTGCGACACCATTCCTCTATCTCGTGTGTCTGGTGGTGTATTCTGGTCATGGCATGTCGTGGATTAAGTGAGCTAGAAAGAATGGCGGTATCAACCGTGTAGCAGGCCGTGATGCAATTTGTATTTTCAATCATAGGGAAGTCCTTAACATATATAAGATAGATAATAGGCCCAAGGATACTTCCCTGGGGGACGCCGGCTTTAATTAATGTGTTTTCAGAATAAACATCGCTCTGCCTGACACAGGAAGTTCTATCACTTAGAAAGGAGTGAAGAATCAGAATCGTTTCCTAGGAGAGATCGAGGGAAGCAATCTTGTATATAAGTCCGTTATGCCAGACGCGGTCAAAGACTTTCACCACGTCCAGCATAAAGAAAGCAGTTGTCTGGTGCTTATGAATAGCAGCGCTTAAAAATTCAACTATTCTGACGAGCTGCAGAGTGGTAGACAAACCTTTTACGGAATCCAAACTGCTGATTGGAAGCGCGTTTAGGGCTGGTTGTAGTCTTCTGCCGATAATCCTCTCTAATATCTTTGCCAGTGCAGGAAGCAAGTTGATTGGGCGAAACCCGTCCACTCTTGTATTATCTTTTCCGGGTTTGGGAATTAAGATGACAACCGCTTGTTTCCACTCAGATGGAAAATAGTACAGGTACAGGCAGGCGTTGCAAATGCTACAGAGTTTGTTAATGAAATTACTAGGCAGATGTTTAATCATTGAATTAGAGATTTTGTCCTTCCCAGGTGCTTTTCTGTTATGAAGTTTAGCTATAATAGATGTAACTTCTGTGGGAGAGTTAAAAACGGGGAGATTTTTGACACTGGGCTGGTTAATCCAATTATCGACGAACAAGTCAATGTGATTAATGAAATTTTGGTCTGAAGGGGTCTCATTTGGAGAGAACTGCTTGGCGAAGTGGGTGGCAAAGGCTTTTGCTGTGTCTTCGTTGCTGTATTTGAATCCAGTGTCGTCCTGTAGAGGTTTGTTGCTTGTTTTTGTCGCCTTCATTAAACGGAGAGACTTCCAGAATTCTCTGTCTTCCGCATTTAATTTTTCAATTTTGTTATTCCAACGTTTAGTCCAGTGGGAGTCAATTAAGCTTTTAATATTGCGATTAAGTTTATTGATTTGCGATTTAATTGCCGGGTCACGTGAGTCTATTTCATGATTGGCTAATTAATTTAACTTCTTGCGGAAGTTTGAAACGATGCGTTTTATTAATAATTTCTCTAGTAGAATTTTGTAATGCCTTATCAATGCAGGTGGTCATGCTTTTGTGATGGCTTAGTCGATATCATGTGTATTCTTAAGTAGTTCTGTATTGGGGAGATGATTGCTAATTTCACGTTTGAATTAGCCCCATTCAGTAATTTTGTAAGTGGTATTGGCTTCAGGCCTGCTAATACCTAGGTGTGCCAGAACTGGCACGTGATCTGAAGAAAGATCATTGATTACTTCCATAGCGATCGGTTAGTTATCAGACGCGAGGAAAAGTTCCAGAATGTCTGGATACTGTCTTGGGTGAGTAGGCCGGAAAGTAAAATCTTCAGGGGGGTAAGTGTAGCATGGGTAATTGAACAGGAAGTTCTGAAGGATTTCACCGTTTTTATTTGTTTTGCGGCAGCCCCAGCTAACGTGCTTAGCATTAAGATCATCTCCGATTATGGTGGGAAAGGAGTTATTTAGTAAATTCTGTAAGTGTTGATCTTGCAGCCGGAGATCTGGAGTGTTGTAAAGGGTGCATACAATCAAAATACCCCAGTTAGGGATCCTTACGACTACCCTTACTTCTTTAACCCATGAGTATTGTCAGAAGCGTAGAAGCAGGAGTCCAGACTCCGTTTGACATAGATTAAGGCAACTCCGCCTTTATGTCTGATCCTATCACAGCGATAACTTCGATAGTTAGCAATACTCAGGGAGTGCGCTGGCGTAGCGTGTTTCTCAGTGATTAGGGCAGTATCAATGCTGTAGTGTGTGAAAAAGACCTGTAGTTCGCTAATTTTGGTGGTAATGTTCTGCGCATTCCATGTCATGATCATCACTGGGGTCACTTTTACTAAGGACCTACGATCCATAATTTATCTCACTTTCGGACCTCACTGTGTTTTGCTTTTCAGCCATAGTAATTGTGTTGTGTAGAAGCGCTATAAGATCAGCGAGGCTTTTCATGACCTGTTGAGCATCTACTACAGCTTTCTGAAATTTCTCAGCGAAAATATCAGATTGAACAGCCTGGGCGTAGGATTTATTGATACTGACCCTTTCTTCAAATTTTGGGGCATTAGGTTTCTGCTATGGGAAGGCCTCACAACCCCTTCAGTTGCTGGTATGATTCCCGACGCAGTTACAACATTTCAGCTCAGAATCTTTGTGTTCTGGGCAATCCCGGCTTTCATGAGGGCCTGTACATTTACAACAGTGAGGCGGGTGGTGACATGTCGCCTGCGCGTGATGGTATCTTTGGCATCGAAAGCATTGTGTTGGCCCACGCCGACCACAATATCTTTCGACTTTAATGTGCAAGTACATTTGGTATTTTAGATGGTATATCTCATTGTTCCTAAGGTTCTTGGAGAGAGTGACTAGAAATAGGGGCATTTCAGCCCTTCATCAGTTGCTCTACTTTGAGCGTAGTGAAATCTTTCTCACGGAGCTTCTGCTGAACGTCCGTGAGTTCCGCATCAATGGGAAGATTTCTTATCACAACTTTGAGGTTCTTCTCTTCAGGGAGAAAGAACGAGTGATACGAAAGTTCGTGTCTGTCCAAAAGGGCAGTCATGTTTCGAAAGGTGCCTGAATTTTTTATATGAATCTCATAGTTGCCTTCACCTTTCTTTTTCGCCGGGACATTGGTCAGTTGTTCCTTTTCAAGCAGTTCAGCGAAAGATTTCCAGTTGTACTTGCAATCTCGAATGCAAATCGGTGACATTTTCGCCGTCCTGTGTGGGAAAGTGAACTGACCCTCAGTTCGGGTTGCTTCAGTCTGAATTTCATGAACATCACTATCCAGAGGCGCAGCCGGGCACCTGATCTCATCAGGAATGCTGATTGGCTGAGCTACGTTTTCTACCAAAGATATACTCGCGTGAGCTGACTTCTCAGCGGTCTCAACAGATGACGCCACATTATCGTGACTACTGGGAGCAACCTCGTGTACTTGAGTGTTAGGGTTACCTGACTTGGATTTCTGTGAAGAGCAAACAAACACACCTCGCTTTTGGTTTGCGCTGTAATTTGGCATTACCCACATGTTTGGTACTGTGTCTGCAGTTATCCATGTCCGATTGTATCTCATCATCCGAGATATCAGCAAGTCCTTTTTAAGGTTGTAGCAATGTCAGGGTAAGGAGGCCGCTTGACGCTAGCAGTTGTTGGGGTAATCCAGTCCATTTCGTTACTTACGTCAGGAATTCCCTCAGGTTCATTTCTAATTGAGGCAGGTTGTTTCTCCGATTCTGCGAGAAGCAAGGACGTAGTTATAAAGCCTGATATTTTCGCCAGGAAGTTGTAGTCCAGCAGATCGTCTCCAGTAAGTTCAGAATGCTGGGCAGAAGTCTCCAGGTCTCTGAATCGCTCAAGAATTTTCTTGACTATAGACATAATTGCCAAAAACAAAAATCAAGTCACAGTCAATAAGAAGTAATGCAGAGGCTAGTAGGACACGCAAGGACCTTTTACAGTCCCTAGAACAAAAGTCTTAATGGGAACAAACCTTCTTAAAGCGCCGACGAGTGCAGAACGACAAAGCAGATCTCAGAAACGAGAGCGAGGGGAAAGAGCACCTTCACGCTCAGAAGCTACAAGCCGAATGAATGACTACTAAGGATCCACTACTACTACCCTTTTTAAAGGGCGATTGGGGATTAGGGGACCCAGTGGCCAAATCCTGGTGGTGAAGAATCATCATCCACCACTTTTAGTTCGGGCACCACTGTTGAGCCATTAGGTTATTTTGAAGCAGCTGTGTAAAATGATGAATGCCCTCGCCGGACCTCGAACCTGGACCTCTCGAATACGCGCTGAGCGTGATACCGTTACACCACTAAGTATGCAGAAAGGAGGGAGAAAATACCTTATAGACCTTTAGCGTTGACCACCTTCTTGTAATGCTTTCCCATGGAATAAAAATTTTATTTCTGCAGCTGTTATAATGCCAAACCAAAACTGAAACTTTGATTGTATTAATTGGGTTTTATTATTGGTTTGTTTCTATCTAACCAAATTTCTTTAACAGTCTCCATTCATTTTTAGTGCTGTTAAGGTAATGGCTATTCCCAAACCATTCCTCGGTCTGTTGCTGTTTCATGAAATATGATTACCATGAAACAGCAACAGCATGACATCGAGCTGAATCTTGTTGAAATTTAAATTCTTCACTCTCTTCGAAAAGTTCAAGTGCAGAAGGCTTCAGTTTAGGCTCAAGCACTTCATTTATGTATTTTGGTGTATTCATAATCCCATTAGTCAAGCAAATTCTGTCCACCCCTTTTGATTCCATCCAATCCCAGATCATGATACTAACATGGTATTTCACGGTAACAGTAATGCAAATAATCTCCAATAGCCTCTCCGTTTGTACTTCATGTCAATGCTACCAAAAACTGAGATTTTCATCACTCCATATAATACTTTTCCATTGTTCTGCTGCCTATTTACCTCGAGTTTCACCCCTAAATCTTTTCTTCCTTTTCTGAAGAGACAAAAATGGCTTTTCCGCAAAATTTTAGCATTTAGATAAAATTTTGCAGTCTGCACCAACCAGTGCTTGCACTCAATTTCATATTAGAGGGATTGCACCACTTCTTTTATGTCACCTATATGCTTTATTTCTATTACCTAGATATAATTTCTTAATTCTTCTATCATAACTTGATGTTGTGTTGTACCTTTTTATACCCTACACATTTTAGTTTTTCTCTTAATTTTCAGTTAATAATGAACCGGTATCATATTCAACCATCAAGCCGGTATCATATTCATAACTTCTTAACGTAAGTTCTTTTAATAATTTCAGTGTGTTCTTTGAAATGAATATAATTAAAGCTGACTATATTTTTGCTGCATATTACTACAATGCAGCAAAAATTTTTATCCTTCTTTAAGTTAAATAACAAATTTCAGTTTCGCCCTTTTTGAAAACAATTTTTTAAAGAAAGCAAAGTGATCATTTTAGAAGTTAACCTCTGTAAATATCCAGAAATAAATGTATATGAAGAAAGATGTTTAATTTAAATATAAAGTAAATAATATTGGTAAATAATTAATTTCTGTTTTATATTAAGCTGTTTTGTTTGAAGTTATATAAAATTATAAATTTATATTGAACGAAAAACTCGAAAAAATGTTTTTAAACAATCGTTTTTATAACTTATTTATTATATGTTAGCTGCGTGTATATTAATAGCCTAAATAAATAAAATTTCCTGCATTTTAAATACGTTGTAGTCAGACAAATAAAATCGAATAATAATAGCAATAATAAAACAATGTACACAAGACATAAAAATAAATATTTGAATTATATCACTTGAACCACAGTGTCATAAAATTATTATAAAGATCACTTCATTGTCTGGTACTATTTCGTTTTCTATTACAGCAACCTGCCAAAATCAAAAATGTTATCATTTATACTGTCTGCTGGACGTTAACAGCAAGCTTTGAATATGTAACAGTGTATGCGCCAAATATAATCTACCTCTATTTAAACAATGTCTTATCTAATTTATGACTATATGCAGGTGTCTGGAAAATATGGGTTGGGTATTCTCTTTAATGTTGGTATTAAATTTCAGTTGTCAATAAAAAATTCCTAAATCAGTCCGTTATGAGAGAAGAATAAAATCTGGCCTTCGCAAAGTCTACAAAGAGTTAAATACGTGAAATTATCATTATGGTACAATAAGTTCAAATTATAAACTTCTCGCTTCTTTCTGTATCACAAAATTCACTAAGATACGCTTCATAATACTAAAAAAATATTTTCAATAGGCCAGTTAAAAATGTTAAAAAAAATCTGAAAGCTTTCAGATTTAATATTACGTCTAAAGGGGCGTTTTTTTAACCTTTTTGCTGTTACATTTATTTATTAAATTTATTAAATATCATGTTCTTCGCACTTAACCATAAAATTCAATTCAACAGTAATATCACAAAATATTTAAAAGAGTATATCTTTAAATTTTCCGATGCACACTCTCGTGCGCTGGAGATAAAACTGTTTTTTTTTCGTACAGTGTTGCCATTGCTCGCTTTGAAATCGTTGAGTTTCTTAATCAAAAACTCATAAATGCTTTACAAAATATGAAACAGATAATAAAACAAATTACAGATTCCAGATTTAGGCTTCCAGATGCCCATATTCGGGTGGAGACGTACGTTATTCAACATTTGATGGCTGTAGGTACCGTTGTTTTATCAAAATGCTAGAAAAAAAATTTTGAAACATACCCACAATGCGAGAAACAATTATGCAGATTCTTCATTATTTAATTTCTTTAAATATAATACAGGGCGATAATATTTGGTGGCAAAAAGGTAAAAAGTAATTCGCCGTTTTTAGTGAATCAACGCAAAATGCCGAAACGAAGTTAATAGCCCTTCTGGGCTAACGCCTCTTGGGCTAATAATAAATGTTGTTTTATCCAAGATAAAAAAAAATTAATGAGAAAAGAAAGAGTGAATTTTGTTTGAATTTTTTTTCTATATTTGTTCTCGGGAATCTTAAACTTAATTAGCTGCAAGCAAGAAAAAAATGAAATAATCAATAAGTTCGTCCTTGATTATTTGCGTGAGTTTTGCATGGCAAAGTACGATTCGCAAGTACTTATAAAATCTAGTAAATATTCCTATAGCATTCCTTCCTTATTCCTACGGCATTTCCCTTCCCAGACTGTCGTGGATTATTAGGAATTTAATTCATATAACTAACGTAATCGAAAGTTCTTGATCAGCTTGTAGAGTCATTATGGTTTTTGATGCTGGAGGCGCCAAAAATGTACGGAAAAGATTGAGAAAGTACCTTACATTCTCCCCCTTCTAAAGGGCAATAATACTAATACTCTCTCAAAAGGTCTTTAATTGATAAACAGCAAATCGTCCGCAAATGTTGCAGCCATTTCATAGCAAAAGTCTCCAACAGTGCTACGCTTTTGCCCTTTGATATTTTACACAGTTCTATGTAAAAAAAAAATACCTGAATACATATATAAAAATTTTTAAATTGTATTATGTAAGAATGTATACGCTTATAATGGTGAAATATATAAATTTCGAATGCTTAAATATTTCACTGCAGTGTATACAGGTAAAAATACAACACGCGTTGAGATGTAAAAATCATACTGTTCAAATGCGATGAAAATAAATATATTGTTACGGATTTCATATTTATTTGGCTATTTATTTAGAATTATAATTAAAATTGCTTTATTTTCCCGTGCAAAGCAAACGATTTTTGAAGAGAAATCTACGTCGGAAAAATAAAAGAGCGCGTGCATTTAATATTTAATAAATAAATATCTCGTAATTACTGTTGCCAACCAGAAAAATCTAGAAAAATTGAGATTGTTCTAGTCATAATTAAAAAGCTTATAAAAGGCGAATTGAAACACCTCATGTCAGTTGTAGGTGTAGCTGTTTAAAGCGGACTGCTGTTTGTTTTCTTAATGCTGTGATTGATTGTAGCGAATTCGCTGTGAGATTGGATTAACTTTTTGTTTTGTAGTGAATTCTGTTTAACGTTTGAGATATTGTGAAATGTGATAATATCTCCTAAGAAATATTTCAGCATTTTGACTTATTTCTTGTGGAAAGAATAATTTTTTTTAACTTTTTAACGACTTTTGCATTCAATCCATAACGAACCCGTACGCACGCAGCAGTATTTTTATAAATGCTGCTTTTGCAGTGCCACAGAGCAGCGAATTTGCGCCACGAAGGAAGACATACGCAGAATATTCGAAGACATTTAAATACTGAATTTTGATTTAACTATTAGCCCCCCTGTTGGCATAGTGGTAGGGAACACAACTGAGCCCGAGTTGAAGCTCTATTTCTGTTAAGACTTTTTATACATTATGTTGAATTATACTGGAAGTTCACAGCTCATAATTATGAAAAAAATTCAGAGATAAGAAATCGAGTTTTATTAATAATTACCACATTGTGACATGTAGTACAAAATTATAAAATGGTGTTCTTAATATTTCAATCTTACATCATTAATCAAAATATGAATGAGAGTAAACAACTTCCCTATACTTATGTTTCAAAGTAGAATCTTTTTTATAATTCAAATTTTAAATTGCTATAAAATGCTGAATAATTGTTTGGCATTGCCAGCGACTAACTTCATATAGAAGTCGCCGCATAAGTGGTCTTGGTTAATGTTGTCATTCGGATATTGTTATCGAATTGGCGAACTCCCGCCCGTTTATATACGAAAACATGGAAATTTCTTTCTGATTTTTCTTACTCTTACTCTGATCAACAATTCAGTTAGTATGATCAAACGTTTACAGAATAAATTTCTTAAACTGCAGTCACCAAATAAGAAATAAAGTCGCCAATGAGATTAAAATTCAGTGTGTCTATAATAAGAAAACTCTGTTTCAAAGCTGCTTACTATCGAAACTAGTGATCAGAAAAATTGTGAAATTTTGTGGCGGATTTAATGAAGGAATGAGAATGTCTTTCAGTAAAAAATTAGTTACAAATGTAAAGTGACCACACGTCCCGATTTTGGCGGGACACTCCCGCTTTTTGGAGGATTGTCCCGCCGATTTTTAAAAATGTCCCGCTTTTTAGAAAATATCTGTATTTCTTATTTTAAATGTACTGTAAAAATATATTACCTATTATTTATTATTATAGTTAATATGAAGAAATAAAAAATATATAAATAAAAAAACACATAAAATGCATGCAGAGTAAACTAAATTAAAATGTAGCGATTTAGATTTACTCGGTGGTGTTCAGTCATTATCGTTACGTTTCCTCAAAGAACATGTATTGTTAAGAAGGAAAGCTTCGCCAAAGCAGCAGTGGCTCCATCACACTGTAGAGAGAAGCAGTTGCGCATGCGCGAAATAGCTGTCAAAGCAAATTCAACCTTAATACGATTTTGCGCATGTGCAGAATAGTTGTCGATGGTCACGTTTGTGAAGAGTTCATACTTTTGACAACACCGTTTTTTATGTGGTCACTTTATACAAATGGCGTCGTCAGAGGACACATTATATTAATAAATTATACATTTAACCACAGTTTTACAATTTTACAAATTTTTGTAACGAAATAACATGTTCCACGCGATGGCCATCATTTTCAGCTACAATCTGAAATCGCAAGCTGGCATGTTCCACGTTTGACTGAAGTGTGTGCTGGCAAATAATCATCACGCGGCGTGAAATGCTGGCTTTAAGAACAGGTAAAGTTTTTGGATTGTAGCGACTTACCACATGTTTCAAATCTCCCCAAAGCCAAAAATCGCATGGTTTGAGGTCCCATATATTACAAAAGTGCCCAGCTGGTTTGGTAAAACAATTTTACTACCAAAGCGCAATCTCGTAAACTTCGTCATTGTGAGCGACAAGCACACTGAAAACAAAGTCTCCGAAGTTTTATAATAGTTACTGCATGACGACGACAAAGATTTACATTTCTACTACAGGTTACCAAAGTAAAATGCCCTCTGGTGACGCTATTTGTAACTAATTTTTTTTTTCGCTGAGAGACATTCTGTCATCCCTTCATTGAGACCGCCACAAAAATTTCACAATTTTGTGATCACTGGTTTCGCTTGCAGGCAGCTTTAAAACAGGGTTCGTTAATTTTAGACACCCAGTACGTTATAAAAACTACTAAGTTGCAGACAAATTTCGCCAAGCAAGAGATTAATTCGCCAAAGATCTTGGTTTCAGTTCAAGGGTTGTTTTTTTGTTTGTTTTTTTCCCAAAACTCTACCGATTTTGAGATCAGACAGCGGTCTCGTCTCTTCTTCAGGAACGAAGAAAATATCTTCAGAATTTTTTCCCGTAAAAGAAAATTTATTGAAAACATCTAAATGAAACTACGTTTGCATTTTTGCCTAATTTTAAATTTTGCGTTGGGAAGTTCTCTTGCAATGAGAGATGCCTTGAGAGAATTAAAATTAATGGTACAGAATCAGTTAAATTTCGGAAATTTTATGAACCGTTCATGACTGAACTTTGCATTGAAGATATTATGAAACAGTTCATAAGCAAACATTTGCATTTTCCTAGTTAAAATGTTGTGAAAGAGTCTTAATATGACTCCAATTGTGTTTATTAGTTAATTGCAATGAAATTAGTTAATTAAAATAGCAATGGAATTAGTTAAATTCCATTGCTATTTTGTAGACTATTTATTTCATCATTCGGTTTTATGTTGTCAAAAAGTAACGGTGCACACGATTTCGTATTTTTCGAGATATGCTAGTATTTCGGTCACGAATGACAAACTCAGCGTACTTCTTTGAATTTTAATAGAGATCTGGACTTCCCCCCCTAGCAGTTTTATTTCATTTTGCGTTAAATGCTACTACTTTATTATTATTTTTTTTGTCTGTGTCACTGTCCATGAGCATTCCATATCGTGACAGGAATAAGGGAATTGTCCAATCGCTGCTCGGCAAAGTAATCAAGAAATATTAATAACTTTTCGCCACTAGCTTAAGCTTCTTCCATGATGATTATCAAGAAGAATATATATTAGTACTGAACACATTTTTCATATTTTTTCAATTTCTTCATTATTTTCATAGTCTACCACTAGTCATTCTTCTTGGAATTTTCGCCATAGGCACTAATTTTCATGGAAATATCAGCTAGATATTATTTCCTGCGAATATATTCTATTTAAATCACCTACTACCAGCAATTCGAAATCTATTTTTATTGCTTTCGGTGACCATTTTCCACTCCGCCTTTTTAATTCGTGAAACAAACCAAAATACCTAATTTTATAATATCTTTTGTTCTGTAATACACCAAATATTGCTAGATGAACATTTTTTTCACATTCGATGTTTCTATAGAGAACGTGAATAATGTATAGTCGTGCAAACGGTTTGAAATGTTCTATAAATGTTCTGTCAAAAAAAATGTTTCCTTCAATAATCAAATAGTTCTCAATACCTTCTTCAGCAAGCACTGAATTTCTTTCTCCGCAGTCGTTCTCTGTATCTACTCGTAAAAATCTTTCATTATTCGACAGGCGAATAATAATATCGGAAAAGGTAACGTTTTTACTTAATCCAGGTTACCGACGACGACGTATCTTTTCTACTCACAATGGCGTAGAAGCCCACCTTTTCATTTTGATACTTCAGAACCTCAACAACTAATTCATATTATCTTGAGTAAACTCTCTTAGTAAACAAAGGACTCTTCAAAAAGAAATTTATCCTCTGGTATAGAAACTTCGACCTCTAACTCTTCCTTTTGCACATCTTCAATGTCCTTTTTACTTCAGTACCTGCAATATTGGGCACATAGCAATAATTTATTAGGATTAGGATTTCATTCTGCAGATTGGTCTGAATACTTGCTTTACAACCATACATTTTTCATCTGAAATGATGAACTGCTGTTGACAATAAACTGAAGAAGTTTTTCAGAAGCTAAACTAGTTTGCAAACCTTCTTCTTGATTTCCTGCATTTCAAAAGAAGGGAAAGA